>JAJSRV010000062.1:436634-727696 GCA_021527715.1 Neoseiulus cucumeris | reverse complement strand
GGTCGTTCGTTTCCGACTGGTTCCCTTCCAAGGAGTGTTCGGCGGTGAAATATTGCGATGAGACAATTGAGTTGTCAGACGACGAGCGACACAATCGGAACGGGCGACAGCGAGCGTAATTGTATTTGATATGGTATGTGTATGGAGTCGAGAGCTTGGAGAATGTTTTTCGAGGGCTCCGTGCGATAACGATGTGTGAGAGATACTTCCGGACGGGGGAAATATAACGCTCATCTCTTTCTGCTAAAATGTGCGAGATGATTGACAGAAGAGCTCTTTGCGTCGAGTTGAGCCTCTCCTGATCATACAAACTGAACTCCAGACCTCCGAGCGGGAACCTTAACCGAACATGGGGAGAATATTCGAAGCGCATTTACTCGTATAGCGAATTGTCATCCGGTGATCGATTACGACGAGAAAAGTCCTGAGAATTCATCGAATAAACTCATTTTAGTGATAATTCACGAGAACCGGGCGAAGTCATTCAACCAGGATTCGACGAGGTTCACATACTCGTTGCTTTGTTGACATTTCCAACAATACGGCAACAGTTGCGTAGTCCTGTTGAGAACGGATATGCTCAGTTTCTCTGCTGCATCCCCTCGAACATGACGTTGATACTGCTACAGTGTACACGAGATTGGAGACTATCTTGCGACAACAGTTTCTATTCAGTGAGAGTCTTCTGCGCTGCCCAAACGAGGGGAGGGAATGGACTGACGCCAAGAATCACGTTTGACATAGCTCTAAGAAGAACAAGTAGAAAAAAGGGAAAAAGAGGAAAACAAAAACGATTTGAAGCATTGAGAGTTTCCATTGCATCTTCGCACAGCACCCTACGGACAGATGGAGTCATTTCCGAAATGCTGCGACAAGTGACGTTTAAGAACTACCCTGAGCCACCCCACTTGTTGGAAAAGTTCATCCAGCGGTGCTCAGGAGTATTTTAGTCCACAGCAACGGTCCCGTAATCTTCAGGATCGGCTCAAGCCTAGTAATCGCGATCACGATTTTTAGTGCGCGCCTCCCAATCGATTGCTGCAATGTGAGATCGAAGCACCAATTAGCGGAGTTCCTCGAGTGCAAACAGACTACTTTGTCTGATCCAGCTCCCGGATTGATTACTTGTCGATGTATGGGTAACGCTTCGTTTAGTTTTAGATTCTGAGGAGATTTACTGCGACCATTCAGCCCAAACGATTCCGGCGCGTCTACACAGGTCGCACATTTCTCAAGATTATATGTACTCAAATCGAAGAGAAATTTCGGATTCAGGATCGAAGAAAAAGATACTAGAAACTTTGCTGTCAGATTGTAGCCGTGCCATTGGGGATCAGCTTTCATGATAAATACGTCCCGAAAAGTTGGATCGATATTTCGACGGGATGAGCAAGCACTGGTTCGGGTTCGAGCCCGAAACGGTCTCTAGCTCCCAAACCGGAAGCGGCCTTTCCCTTCTCGGAGCTCCGATCGAATTCAGGCGTCACGTGCTGCGGTCCCAGAGAATCTAAGGGAAGCTTCCCGTTTCCCCGACTGCTTCGCGCAGTATTCAGTATCGAGCGGTTTCTTGCATTCACAAAAGGAGAGCTCGTAAAATCTCAAATTAGTTAGTCCCGTAATTTTTCCGGAGGCGTTCTCGCGGATCTTGTTTCTTACACCTGCGGTACACGGACTAAGATCCTGACGCATGAAAACCATGCTCGAGGTAAGAGTGCAAGCGATAGACCTCATGGAGCGGACGCATTCTGGATTCCGCTTTCCTCGAAACCATTTGAATCTTTCTCGGATATCTTCTAGAGAGAAGTGAATTTCCGCTTTCCGATATTTCACGACCGCAGTAACAAAATTTGCTGAGGAACAAAGTAAAGAAACCAGCCAGGAACAGACTCATTGCGAAAGAGATGTCCCGCCGTCAGACATGGTGTTTCGACACTGTTCCCTCTCTCCTGGAAAGTGGGTCAAGGCTGCAGACGGCTCCAGAGCTCTGATTCTGTCGGGAGTCTCGAATGGGGACTCTGATCGCTGCGCCGCGCCGTCCAAGCTGTCTCGGGCGAGAGCAACAACAGCGCACGTGTGACCTCGCCTCGAAGCACAAAAAGTCCCTCCCAACGATTCCAGCTTCCATCTGATTCAGCTCAAGGTCGGAAGTTTGCGGGCTATAAGGCTGATTCTTTTGTTCGGATGCGAGATTTTGCAACCACCGTCTCACGTAGAGCCCTGACTGCTCCATTGGACCGGACATACCGCAGACAGCAAGGCGAGAATACAGCAACAAGCTAACGAAGTTATCGGTCGCCATCCGGGAATCGGAGCAAACGTGATCGCAGTGTAGGACGCGATGCAGTCCCGGAGCTCCTCGGCGAGACCAATGACATGTCAGCAGGAGCGTATTCGGGAATTCCTCGCTTGTTCGGAGCAAATCGTCGAGGAGACAAATTGCGCCCGAGTTGAACCCTGAAACTCTCCGCTAGGATCTCCGCATTGGAATTCTCAGCGGCAGCCGAGGATTCCATGAAATTCAGTTTGAGGAAGATCTCAGAAGATTCCGATGCTCCTTCAGGATTTCTTCCAATTGTTTTTCTTCCAGATATCTCGGATAAAACTATTCGCTGGAAGCTTTTTGAAGGTTTCCAATGTCGAAATCCAAGCACTTCTAGGGAGATGAACTCCTGTTATGTACATCTACGGAAGTTGCTGATCAGGTTTCCTTGACGGCACGAGATTCCATCAAGTCGCCGTCGACTAACTTGGGGTTTGTGCGTTCGGGATTGGTGGGAGGGGGATCGGCAATGTCGACATTTGCAGACTTCAGCGCCGAAGGGCCCTTTAATCCGACATCGATTGTTAGCCACGAGGTTCATGTCAGGCTGAGTCACCGTCACCACATCAGGAACAAGAGAAAAGGAAAACAAAGGCTCGTCATCGATTTTGTTACAAGGTCAACGAGCAGGGAACTGCTGTTGATGAAGGGAGTAAGTGGGATTCCATCAGTTTCGAGACAGCCTCAAGACTCTCAACTCGGTTCGTCACCCGGACTATGATACTTGGGAATCGGATTTCCGGAGTTGAGATGATCATGAGCGGAAACAGAGAAAAAAATTCTCTCAATTTTTTTGTAGCAAATCCAGAAATTCATTCGAAAATTTCATTATCGGAATCAATTGAGGTTTCATTGACGTTCTTCAAACATGAACACGCAACGATTTTCTCTCCATATTGCCTGAGATGTCGAAATCTAAAGTTTTTCATGTCTTTCTCGTGCTCCCGTAATCCATAGCGAGTGAGCGACACGGAGCAAAATACGACACCATTTCAGAAACAGGCATAATTTATTCCCGATAAGTGTCGTAACAAATGTTGTTAGATCGTCACCGATGTTCAGCCGAATCCTAAATGAAAAAGTATCCGATCGGAGGAATGAAGTTGTCTTAATTTTTCGGTGGGCTCCATTATTCCGAGCCTTTCCCGCTGGGTCTGGTTCATCTTCGTGATTTATTCGTGAAGGCTCGTGTGCGTGTGCGATTCCAGATACGTCCTAAGCAGCCGTCTTGCTAGTGAAGAACTGCATGAATCCTTCGACTCCTTTTGCATTGCATTCGTCCCAGTGCGGAAGCTGCTTTATGCGCTTGTAATAGGCTTCAACTTTCGGGAATCCAGATAGTCCGTAGTTGGTGACCTGTCAAAACGAAGCCACTTGTTAACGATGGAATACGATTCGAATTGTTTTCGTGGATGAATATATGAAATTGGATGTTTAAAACGAGAAAGCGAAACTACCTCAAACATAGTCAAGCTGGCGCCGATGCAGATGTCGGCGACCGTAGCCTCCTTTCCGACGAGGTAATCCTGATCGCCGAGGAAAGTCTCGAGGAAACCGAGGACCTCTTTAAGCTTTTGTTCTTTCTCGGTGTCGTATTCCTTTCCGTGAAGGATCTTTGGGTAGAAATATTCTCCGATGGCCTTGTAGAGGGTTCCGATATCGAAGTACAAGTACCTGTAATGCCGTCTTCAGTGATAGAAAAGATTCTCCAGGCCTTCAGGAGAACGAGTCAGTCAAGGAAAGAAGAATCCGCAAGAAATGGAAAAGATGACGAACCTGTCAATCAGAGCTCTCTTCTGTGGGCAGTTTGGGTAGAGAGCGTGTCCTGGCGCGTACTTGTTTATGAGGTAAGTGCAGATAGCGCGAGATTCAGCCAGATTGAAATCCCCATCGACAATAGTCGGAATGGTATGTTGAGGATTGATCTGAAAATAGAAGCATCCCTTTTAGCTCCTTCGGATCCGTTGACCGGGTTACTACCGAGGACCAAGAGTCTGATCATTACTTTCCATATACAAATATCATCATCGACATCCGCTTGTCAGGAATCCGTTCTATGTTCGTCATCGACCTGGACGAGAACTGGTATAAATGCTTGAACATTGGGCGTTGCCCTGGTGACGTCTACCGCGTGTTGTTCGATTTCTTTATTTGTTGCCTTGCCCTCGATCGCGGAACTTGTTCCATGAGTTCACGAACCTTCGAGGAGCTCCCACGAAGGAATGACAACGAATCAATAACCACTTTCTCCCGCTGGTTACACTTTTCATCTTCCGTCGTCATTTTACGTCGAATGGAGATCCGGTACGATCGTTCTCCAATTGGAGATCAAGGCCGCGCTCAGGATAGAAATACTCGATTGAGATATTTCTCGTGAAACTGCAGTTCTAGGATGCTTCCGATGGGAAGCGGAATTCCCAGTAGACATTCAGATCAAACTATCTCATCTCATCGAAATAAAAAGTTTTGAGGGAACAAGCGACCGTTCGATTGGAGCAATCGAAAGCGAAATGTTTTGCCCTGCCCTCTGAAACATTTTGCTGCTCTAAATAGCGGTGCACCGCGGTAACTTCAAATATGGTTGACCCCTAACTGACCTCATCTCCTTGATCCTCGCCGGTTCCGCTCTGTATCAGCGCGGCATCCACATGGAGGTGCACAAGCCACGTTACAGTGATGTTTTATTCGCGGAAGTCACCGTTCGTTCACAGTGACGACGAGGATCGTGATAATAAAATAATAGTATGATAAGAATGACAAAAAAGTATTAATAATTCCACGGACAATCCGACAGATCCAAATGCCATCTCATTGAGGTTCACGTCGCGCTCCGCCAATGATCGCATTCCGCGGTCTCGTTGCCGCTCTATTTGGAAATCTGAACGAGCTCGATTTTGTGAATGTTTTCGCCAGAGGTTCAAAATTGGAACTGCGTCTTTGTCGTTTCTCGACCATTCATCTCGATTTGTTTGAAAAGCCCAGACTAACGATGACGCCAATAAACCTCCGACAATTCTCGTACTCGTTCAAGTTCTCCGGAACAATGTAAGGCCCACGCAGGAGACCCACTCAAGTGGGTTGATATAAACATGGCATTCTTCCCTACGTGGATTACTTATACTCGCTCATTAAGACCCGAAGTATGTCGTTCTCTGAGCGCGCGTGAGGCGGTTTCGCAAAACAGAAGAGGCCATTGGGCAGTCTGCGGAATCTCAAAACATCGCGACATGCAAGCTCAGAGTCAATTAGTTCTTTGTTTGACAACGCGGCGCTTACGGAATGATTCGTGACAAAAGAATCCTGGATCAATATGTTCGGAATATCGGGGTTGATGGCCTCCGTTTAGGTTTCGTGGAACATGACGACGTGTTTTCTATGTGTCAACAGCAACGACTACGGCGCGGCGTCGATGCAGACATCTATTTTTAGAGCCCGCCCATGTATAGACTCCTCAGCTGTCTGCCAAACTTGAAATCGATTCTGCTTGAGAAGATGTCCCGACAAATGAGGGAATCGAGCCTGAATATCCTGTGATGACACAACGCGAGGAACCACTTTCAATTGGTTGCCAAGGTCAAATTGATTCGTTGCCTCCCCTGACTGAGACGGACTGACTGAGCAGCGGCCATTTCGGGATTCGTTTCTGAATCCCAAAGTTTTGAGCTTCACTTTGCAACTGCAACCTCAATATCAAACGAAGTGAACCGACCCTGAGATCGCTAACGTGATGGCACAATGCAATAACGGACCGATTGGTCGAGGCGATTCGACAACTGTCACCGGGGAGAGACTTGCAAAACTGAAAATTTGCACCGAGCTGTCCACTCAGAGGTCTTTACCCGCGAAAAGTGTCGCGTGTCGAGAGGAAAGAAACGCCACCAAGTACTTGGAGCGGCGTGACCACTCTGCGTCACGGCATCGAAACTCCACGAAAACCAGTTTCACGACATCGGCAGTTCCTCGCTGAACTCCAGATCCAGTTGAGAGACAAAACTCTAGATGTCAGTCATACCTTGTGGAACCAATCCTTGCTGGTTTCCCCGCGGGCACTCATCACTTTTGTCTCGAACGGTATGCCGGCCCACGTCAGGAGCCAGTAGACAGCTCTTGAGGGTGGGAACCATCCATGGAAGTAGAGAACCACTCCCATGATGTCCAATCAGTTAAGTATCGCACTCTAATTGCAAGTTCACCGAATACAGACAGTCTGCTCCAAATCCGATGAGTGACTTTGTTGTTCAAAAGCTGTCTTCCGGATAGAATCGCGGTGCAACAAGAAAGAAACTCTCTGGATAAATGAACGGCCGAACGATTGAGTAAGCCAACGAACGAAGGGAAGGATGGTCGAACGGAAAAGACTGGTCCAGACCCAAGAGATGCCAATGCTCAAAATCTCGCCGGTTAGCCGGTAGGCTTGCTTCCCGGCTGACTGGCCAGTCGGCAGGCAGGCAGGCCGGCCGGCCGGCTGGCTCGCTCACTCAGAGGGTGGGTGGTGCTGATGACGCGGACCGAGTTTCCTTCCTAGTCCTCCGGAGAAGTGAGTGTCGAAAGAGGGGAAAAGCTCAGATACTAAAGACGGCAGTGAAACATTTGAGTCATTCCGAGAGAAGCAGTTATCAGCAACCGGTGATTTCCATGCGATCGACGATAATTTTGCTGAACAGCTCGTATGGAGTGGTTAAAAATCTGCTTCTGCTCGGTCAGGTGTTTGACAAGCGCTGTCCAGAGTGAGCACTCTAAATATAGACAAAGAGACAGCTGAATGGAAATGAGGTCTGACGTCAAGTTAAAAAGATTTGGTTGAACAATTTTGGAACAAATCTAAGAAAAAGAAATAGAATCAGCCCGCCGCGGGAACGGAAACGGATTCTACAATCGAGGCGGAAATTTTGTAGTCCAGGGGACATTGCTCTGCTAACTGCTGCATCCACGTTGATGACAGTCGAAACGAAGGAGGACCACTCCAACCGACCGGAGCAACGTGAATCAAAACCGGGGACTATCTTGGACACTTCTTTGAGCAGCGGCTTAGTTCTTACTTCGCTGAGCCACAACCTTCCTGAAAAACTCAGATCGTGAACCCTGAGGCTTCTCGAGTGAACTTAATCCGAGTCAGATCGGGATGGCTGAGATCTGCGATGGAGAAAACGTAAAGTATGGAGCTCGCGACTTGAGGATTAGAAAGATAAAACTCCAAACAAGCCACGGTCCGCGTGACACAGTGTACCGGGTCGTCGCACTAGTTACTATTAGTTAGGAAAACAAGCAGTGGGACGGTTTTCTGACTCAAATCGGAGGAAAACTCCGTTCGCCGATCGAGAGAAGCTCGTAAGGCTCAACACGTCCGAGGCATCGGAGTCCAGACATTCCGTTCCGAGATATTTCTGCCCTTTTGACAAAAGTTTCGCTTCTGCATCGTGAATCGTGATTGACGAGAGGGCAGCCGACCCATCATGGAACCTAAGACGAAATATATATGAGGGATTTCCCTCCCAGACAGCGAAGCAGACGAAAATATACGCCTGCCATATAAACACGATCATACAAAACGGAATTGCCTTATAAACGAGGAAATAAACAACAAGATTGCTCCATGACGATGGAGTGGACAGGCCTGGAAAAGGATGGAAAGGGGAAAACCACGGGAGCAACCCAAAGGACATCGACAACAATGAACCGCCAGGGAAACTGCAGCGACAAGGAGCATGACAACAATATTTCGACCGAGGAGTCCGAATTCGGGACCTTGCCGCTCGAAATTATAATATCCTGTAAATCTCGGATCGATGTACTTTGCCCGCGAACATGTTATGGAATCTCTCGGATATTCCTGGATCCTCAAGAACCAATCCACGGTTATTTGGATTTTGTTCCAAAACGTGGGCTGGGAACGTGTGGAAACAAACGCCTAGATTCCAACGACCCCCATGCCGGCATTCTCCCGATTACGTAATGCCTTTTTTCGAGTACCTTCCCGCGCGTTTCGATCAATAGAAAAAAAAGCGAATTCGTTGATGCACTCAGAACGGGGAGCAAGGTTCCGTCGGAGCCGTTGCTCTGAAAAGATTCGTCATCGATAATAATTGGTCAGCATACGAATGGGAGTTCTTCAAGGAAGAAAGCGAGGTCCTCACTCGAATGATTCCAACGGGAGAAAAGCAACTCGTTACCAGAACTCTCGAATCACCAGCGTCGTATGACCTAATCCGTCACACGTTACAAGTGAACTTGACAGTTATTCCACTAAACGAACGATGTTTCCCTGCGCCCCATCGGTGGCCACATCGAACAATAGTTAAGCGATCCTGGCGGAATGGAAGCCGCTCCGACGCTGCGGGAAGCGATCGTTCCATTGTGAGGGGATGTTGTATCACCCGAATGGATACGGTTTCCGTTCATTATTGATTCAAACAATATCTTCATGAACGGCCTAACGCCGAAACCGATGGATGCCGGATAAGCATCTGACGGATAACTCCCCCTGTCATCGTCACAGATATTATTCAAGCGACGCCGTGTCGTCGTCTTCGAGACAAGAAAGTTTGGAGAATCTCTCGTGCAAATGATTCGCGTTTCAGATCCCTCATCGAAAAGAGTGAAATCATACTCTATGTTGTATCTCGTGCACTTCCGGCCGATGAGAGGTCTCGGAGTACGCTGCGCCTGTTGATTTGCATCTCTGCATGGATTACGAACGCGTGCACTGCATACAGGCCAAACTCGCGTCAAGCGATTCGATAACTACTGAAAGCATTCGCCCAGAGGTCTCGAGATGTCCCAGCATGGAAGGATTGAGAGAACCGAAAAGTGCTCGACTCGAGCTCAAACACGACGTCTACGGCCAGATAGTGTGCGTCTGCATTGCGGATTGCTAAACAACGGACTCGAACGACTGACTTCAAATGTCGACCAGCTTTTTCTAACGAGCCTAGATTTAGAACGAGAATTTCTACTCAGTGCGGCGCGCCGTCGAGATAAGTGACGGCGCGGCGGGAGTTTCATCGCTATCTGGCCGACAGCCGTCTACTGACCTAGAGGCTGATCAAATATCCACCTTGCTGATGTCGTAACAGCTGCTGAGCTGTAAACTACTCGGGGCTCGCTTGGAAACTGAAATTCTGGATGGTTCCACTCACCTTGAGATATTCAGGCTTCAACTGCTCTCCGGCCATCAAATCCTTGGTCTTGAGGTTGAGCTCGACGCCGATGGTGGCGGCGACTGTCCTCACGGATCGGCACGGAGCCGACAACTGAAAAGAGAAATCGAGAAACTTGAATTATTTGAGAATCGACTCGCTCTGAGCATTTGGTTTCGATTCAGACACCGATTCCGCGGAATGTTGTTGTCGTTGAGCGAAGTTCTCGTATCGGGAGACGATTCTCCCATCGACGCGACATCGATTCGCTATCCGTCGGCGCAGGATTCCGAGTTAGGAATTCATTCCGCGGATTCTCTTTCGCGCCACAGCAATCACCAACTTGCCGGTGGGAGACCGCGGAAGCTCCGGAACAAAAAGAGGAAAAGTAGTGGAGTATGAAATAATGAAAAGTGTGCGGCGGCGCGAGCTGAAACACGTTGTGCAAAATTTCCATGCGAAGGCGATTTGATGTCGTCATAGAGAAGGTTCTAGAACGTTCATCCATCGCATGCATGTCATCGTGAGTGTCTGATGAGGGAGAGTTTTCTGTGTGCTGAGTCACAGGCCAACGAGAGTTGACCTTGCGCTAGACCAGAAACATGGTAACTCGACAGAAATCTCGGCTCGTGAGAAAATGCATGGCTCTCGCTTCCTTTCCTCTTCTCTCTCATGGAGCAAATTGCTATGGGTGTCTCCGATTCTCGCCGACTGGCAATAATAGAACTGAATTCTGACACAGTTGACGCGGCTCGATGACATCCGAAACCGCGCACAATTCGGATTTCGAGCTTCGGTATTTCCTGTTCTCAAACTACGAGGAGGTCTAAGACTGGGAAGCGAGGCACACGCCCACCCCTCGTTGAATACATTATCAGTTTGTTTCTGTCCGGAGGTCCAACTAGTCAACAAGAACTCTAAACTAGCGTAATATTGGTGACAACGAGAATTCACGAGGGGCCGCTGGGCTGCTGCGGCTTCACCTGTGGCCTCTTGTTGCTGCCGGTGGTGACGGGCGCCTCGGACTTGGCATCCAACTCTCGGCCGGCCGCCGCAGCCCATTGAGCTCCGTTCTATCATCGGCGTTCTATGAAATTTCGATGAGTTGGTAATTGTCGGAATTGCACTCACCTCCATGTGGTAAAGATCGATCGGCATGTTTAAGGCGGTTTTTTCCGGCGTGACAGTCGAAGGGTAACAGCCCAGCTTTGCGGCTGTCTGCGCCCAGTAGATCTCTTAAACGCTGCAGAGAGGGTAACGTTGCGAGAATGAGGAGGACGCGTCACAATCAATAGAGTCGTAGCTGCTGCTCTTGGCTTCGAAACTTCAGCCGCTCGCCGTCGAATCATTAATATGCCAAGTCACTGTCCATTCACCGGCGCCAGACTGACTATTACACACTCGCTGGTCAATCACGAACTTTCCAGAAAGCTGCGCTGACTCGGCACTAAAGTTCAGTGGAGCGGGGAAAGTTCGGACGTTTGCGATGGCGGAGATTTGTCGACTTCTGGAAAAAGGAAAAAATCATCGACGTTCTTTGAGAAACGAGTGCACCGTCGTGGAAATCCACTTCTCCCTTTCCAGAAATGCGGAATTCGACACTCTGGATCTGAGCAGAGAAGGACGCACGAAAGATGGCACGTCGAGGACATGAAACTTTTCATCGAGCTCTACAGCGTTTGGGCGGTCGGCTCTCTGAACGACGGAAAATCGGGATTTCCAGCTAAAAAGTTGTCTCGAGTGTTCACACCCATTGTTCCTCCAGAATAGAATCGCGCGATCTGCTAATTGGAAGTGTTCTAGACAGACCGTGTTTGCAGGGAGTGGAGTCCCATTGTTCCCAAAAGTGAGATAATTTGCTAGTCTGGGGCTTGAAGGGCTACCTACCGGCACTTTGTGCTGTTGGAGTCACCAGCTAGAATGAGCTCGGACAACTTGATCAGCGACTTCAACCGATCTGGAATCCGAGATCGGATGAAGGAGAGAGGGTCGGTGATGGTTTGAGTTGTGATGTACTCGAAGTGTGGGCACGCAACTCCAGTTTGACAGGGAAGCAAGTTGCCCGCCTATTCACTCACCGATCAAGTTGGGTTTGCCACCCTCTCTTGATCCCTCTCTCTTTTTGCACGCTCTAGTTGTATAGACTGTCCGGTCGTCGCGGACCTGCACGATGAAACACGTCGCGCTGCTTTTGAATTATTATTGTTGTCTTCCTCTCCCGCTCACCAAAAGCCGGTAGACTCCAGTATGATTTAAGAGCACGTACAAGCAATCTCCATGTCAGGGTCCACGCGGAACAAATTTTTAGCAGTCGTTGCTGGATGTCTTTTAGTCTTTTGGAGCTCGGCATCGAGGCGGATGACTTGCTACAGTCTTTCGAATCTTATTCTGTTGAGGATCAACCTCTTGAGCGTCCAGCAGGTCCGCATCGTAACAATCGGAGCGTACAATTTTGAATGAGACCCAAAGACCTTGGGGAGAATGAGGCTTTGATCGGCAATTTTATGCAGATATAATACTTTAGAAATGGAACAGTCAATTCTGCTGAGAATTGTGCGACGAGGGTTTTCGTGAAGCTTTCTCAGATATGAAGCCGTGTTCGAGTTGTTCATAATTCGCAATCCAATGGGCAAGAGGCTGAGAACTTGTTTCACGTCAAGAGTTCCTTGGGATCATTCGAACTCCCTCTCTGGCGTCCCTGATTGAGGCGAACTTCGATCCATGATTGATTCATTCATTCATTCATGAATCTTCTGCTGTTGTTGAATGTGTTCTGTTATGCTTGTGAATCGTACTTCCCCCCGATGTCTTAACCAAGCCCGTGGCTGACAATGATAAAATCTAGAAGGAAGTCGGGAAAGCACGCCTCCTGTATAACGAGCTGATCGGCTCGATACTGAATCCGCACAATGGGAAGCTCGACCTGTTCATGTAATCATCCGCGCGGGTGCTTATCGTTCAATTCTATCACGAGCACGTGTTGACGAACGGAAATGCAGCGTCTCGGAAATTGCACTCTCCAATGCAAAATCGAGAGTTCCGAGTTTACACAAGTGTGATTGAAGTTAACGGCTTCAGTAAGAGTTCGAAGTCGAGGAATTTCGTAATTTCAGGTCACAGTAGCCAACAAAATCTTAACAAACGCTTAGAGGTGGATCGATCAGACTAACAGGTTGTTGAGCCGTCGGTCTTCCGCAAACCACGTTCATCGCCCTCGCGGATCAGAGGCGATGCGATCGGTGGGGCTCAACACGTGGTAGACAGCAATTTTCAAGAAATATTCACGTGATCCGATCCCGAGTCACGTTTTCGGGAGCGTGACTCTCTTGTGGCAACGAGATCGAAGAAGAGTCGACGGCAATCTGCATGAAAGTTTTACAGAAGCAAACTTTCGGAAAAAGCCATTTTCTTTTCGTTCGAAGATCGGGTTTTTCGGGTAAGCCGTGATATTCAAATATTTTAGTACACGATCGTCTTGATTTCCTTAGATTCGAAGTGGAAAGGTTCAAAGAAAACGAATATGTCCTTCAAAACATGACTTTTTCATTTATTGATTTCTATGATTCCCCTCAATCGTCATTGCAACCCGTTCCGTACTAGAATTCTCCGATGAATGTTCGCAGAGTTTCGAGGATCGCGAGGCGAGTCTGAATTGATCCCGTTGCTTCCCATGCGGCACCTGAGAATCTAATATCATTCCGATTGCCGCCCCAGGATGACAAGTTTATCTTCAACTCTTATCAAAGAGTTTCCTAGCTTTTTGATGTCTTTTCCGCATCCCCGCCCTATGAAAGTGTACAACATGTCTTCATCATTCGAAATACAAAGACAGCCGGCTCGGGACTAAGCAAAGCAGCGGGTCCGGGAGGTATTGAAAGAACGCAAGAGCAAGGTAGATGTTGGACTTTCGGAGCACGTGACCAGGCATCATTCGTGTCGAGAACTCCGGCTTCCCTCACAGACGCCTTGTGGACCCATGATTTCCATGATTCAAAGAGGACCTCAGAGATTGCTTACATTGATTGTGTCGTAAAATATGAGGAGGCCGGGGGAGGGGCTGGGGGCGAAAACAGAATCCGCCCTCCCCCCCTCTGCACTTCCGCGTACGTGTGTCAGACAGCTGGGAAGATGATGACAGCGAGGCACGAAGCAGCTTTTCCTTGCACGCATGCTCGATTTCGAGAAAGCAGAGTTTCTTCCGGAACGATTCCTCTTCAGCCGATCATTCCAGATTTAGGACGTCGTGACTGAACGAAAACAGGAAACAAATTCCAGTGGGTCTGCCATTTGCAGTTGACAGACCCTCGGTTTGCTGTTGACTTGCTCTCGACACATTCATGAGGTGACATATCGTTACGAATTTCAGACACTCGACTGATGATGTAGCTCACGGGGAGAGCGTTTGAAAGCTAAAACTTGGACGGCGCCAACGAGAGAATAACAACTGAGGTTGCCCTCGAGAAAATCATCTCCGAAAACCATGAATAGAGGGACCATTGAATCATATAGCGAACGGTACTTTGAGAAGCCAGAAATCAGAAATCATGAGAAAGAAAATCCCGTTTCGACGAAGAAGAACGAAAACTCTCTTTTTGAGCAAAATCAATCCTCAGAGCAGGGTACAGTTTTCGAAGATTTTATGCTCACTGTCATGCTTGTCAAGCCTTCTGTCTCGAAGTCTCCGCTCCCGCTTGGTCGGGGCTCCATTTGAGGTCGTGGATACCGATGAAGAATGAATTTGCAAGAACGAATTGGGATCCGGCTCCGAATCGGAAATCGTTCCCAAGTCGAGGAGAAGTCAATTTTGAAAAAAGTGCGGGCTCCGAAACTCAGGAAACCACTGCCTCAATGCTTTCGACACTCGGGACGTTGTACCTGGCCTCCGAGTCGGAATTTTGTTTACGCTTGGGATAGACACTTGGGAAATTTGTTCGGTTGCTCACTCAATCTCGACCTCCAGTATACGCGTAGTCCGCCTTATTGTGCATGACGAGCTTGTCGTCCACGAAGTAAAACGAGTCCGATCTCGTCTCATATGGATTGGCTGTCATTTCGTCGAGGAGTTCCTGACTCAACTGCGGGAATTCGTAAATGTGTTCACAGGTATTGCGCGAGTTTGGTATACAAAATCCAAATTCGAAATCGAACGTTTTCAGAAGCTGATCACGGAAGAAATGTCGCTCAATCATACGGAAACGGGAAACGGGTCGGTCGCCAACGGTGAATTCCACCCTGCAAATTATCGGAGAATCATTGAGTTCAGCTCTTCCAGCGTGTAGACATTCGATGAGATCTACATAATCGACAGATTCCAACGGAACTCATGCAGCCATCGACGCTCCGATCGAGGTTGCGTCCGCCTCGATCACTTACGTCGCTCCAACTGTTTTCAGTTTGAGGAACTGTGGCGTGAACTGATAACGGACGAAGCGACCGGCATTCGGATCCGTGATCTCGGGTTCCAGCTCGACGGCGGCGGGGTCATCTTGTTCTGGAAATCGTGAATAAGGAAGCTGTCAAGTTCTCCGAGAGCAGACAGCGACTTGGGATACTTGGAGTAAGAGCACTTGGAAAGTAGCAGTCTCACACAATCTCTCAACGGGATGTGAATAACAAGTTTCTTCGAGATGTTGAACCGGTGGAAAACTTCAATCACGATCTGATAGTGTTTGCAATGCCTTACTTTTGTCGACAGTTAGATGATGACGAATAACTTCTGAAGAGGCTTACCTTGAGCCGGTGGTTTAGCAATCTCGAACAACACCATTCCGGTCTCCATATCCCTAATAGTGAATCTCGTGAAGTCAATGTTGAAGAGATTTGCTTCCGGTCCGCACAGGTATTCTGGGAAAGTTTAAATGTTGAAACAAATGGAATGAGTCGCGTAGAGCCTGTAACTATCCGCTTTCTGACGACCAGCTGAGAGCAGTAAAGAGTTCCCGCTTTTATTGTTTCGATCGATTGTTGAATCGCACACACGGACCCCAATCATTGACTTGTTTGCAGACGGATATATTTGAACACATTTCAGCAGTCCAAGTGTTTTTATCGCTGCGATCGGAGGCTTCATCGGGTACAGGACCCTTGGAGAAGCGTGTCACAGAGCAAGTAACAGTGGCGGAGGTCTGCGTGATGGCGTCATCTTTGACGCAGGGCTTCGATCCGAGTTCTGTCGATGTTTCTCCTTGCTAGGCAACATTGAAAGCGAGATTAACTACTTCCTCTGCACCTGGGATTTCGGGTTAGCAACTCGAACTGCTTGCTTTGGGGAATTCAAAACCAATCTGAGAGAAAATTCACTCGCGAGGACATCGTGAGAATGAAAAAAAGGACTTCTCTGCGAAGCAGGTAGAGCACGTTCAGGAGCTATTTCCTGACAAGTGCAAAGCCGACAATATCGGTCGATGCTCCGGCGAAAATCTCTGGTCCAGATTTGACATGAGAGTAACGATACCTGTCATTACTCATTTAAATACTTCGGAGGCCTCGCGTACAAGGTCACAACATGGCGGATGGCGTGCGTCAACTACAGCAGGCCGAATTCGTGGCTTTCGTTTTGGTTCAAATCGGATGGCAAAGGATCGTTCGCAGCAATACCTCAATTCTGACAATGATAAACTCGAATGATCCATTACGATCGCTCACGAGAGGGATTCTCCTGAAAGTGCTCTCTCTCTCTCTCTCTCGAGATTGGAATATACGCGCTGCGAATCGAAAACTGCGTGAAAAAATCGATCTTCGACTTCCGCAATCTGATCCTAGAATTCTGGACGGGAAATAGACGAAAAGAAATGAACTTCTAATTCCTCTCCTCTCCCAAACGGGCTGTAGATTCGAGAGGTTAAAGACATCCCGAGGCATCTCCTTTACAGATATTTCTCGGCAGGATATCGAACATCGGAATCGTGAAGCCTCTAGCAACAATTTCGGTGAGCCACTAAGTTTGGTTCCAGCAAAAAGTTGGCAGCATCGAACAGAGTCGATCCAAAGTTTGTTTCGTGCTCGAGATGCGCGGTGACGTGAGCTCTGACATTCCAGCCGAGCTCTGTACCGGCTTCCTGCAGTGGTTCATCGAGTATGTATCGAAAAGAGCCCGAGGATTACTTTGATGTGCATCAAGAGTCATGGGATCTATGTCTGCTGGTCGCGAAAACTAGAGCAAATCCTCGAAGCTCACGGCCGTCGTCGAGGTGTCCTCGAACGGCGTTCGGCCTCACAATTTTCGATGCCTGGAAGACTGCAAACTTTGACGGACTTTCATTCAAACTCACCTTGAGTAAATCTATTGAGGCGGAGAACGTCATCTGGGGTGACACAGTCTTTGTGTACGAGCTCTTCCTCGGTAAAGGTGCGTTTTGACTGCGTTTTGAGAGCCATCGATTTCTTCGGAACTGGAGGCTGCTGAGACGATCCCGAACCCGGTGGCGCCGCTGCTGGTTTTTTAAGATGCGCGCTAGACATTTCAGGTTTTTGCTAGGGTCTAACAACTCTAGACAAGGACTCTAAGGAGTTGTTCAGGATGGGCCGCTGTGACAATAGAACACAACGTAGAGGGCGCGACTGTCGACCACAGGAGGAAGAGATAGCTTTTGCTCGCCTCGAACCCCTCACTCTCGGAGAGTCGACCAGTGGTTGGGCAAGTGCTTCGTTGGGTGGGGGAACTTTCCTCCTGCTGTCGAGCGCCAACAAAAATCCAGAACGGACGGCGCGGGAAGTCTACATTCTCCAAGCATATATATGACGTCATATTGCTCGTTGAGATTTCGTGGGGTTCCGGAATCGACGCGGGAATTTTCTGAACGAGAATGCGGACAGTGCGCCTTCGAGAACGAAATTCAGAATCGATGAAACCCAACGGTGGGAACATTCGCGCCTTCGCGTCATGCAATCTTGAGATGTGTAATTGCACGCAGCTCAAGATTGGACTTCAAAGATAGGATCTTGGGTTTGCAACATGCCGCTGAAGCACATCCAGGACTAACGAGTAGGGACCTATGAAGTCACGCCGACTTCACGAGAAGAACTTCAAGAGACTCGATTGAATGAATTAGAGTTTGTTGTGATTAGAAATATCCATCGGTCGAAGAGCTCACCGCTTAATTTTTTTCCCAAATCGTTTTCCTCCCGACTTGGTAAGCTTTAAGTCGAGGAAGCCCTTCTTATGATCAAAATTATGGGGAAAAAGCCGTATCGCTCGTCATCCAACGGCACAAACTTGAGAAGAGAGGGCTCATTCCTCAATGACATTGAATCCTCAGGTCAGAGATACTGAACTCATATTCTCCGCATGGAATTATTATACTGTGTCAGTTTCATGTTGAAGGGAGCTTCGTTAAGGATTTGCGGAAGGACCCTACAGGCGCATCCAAGGGTCTTCTCAACATTCTCATTGGGTTTTGTCTCATGAACCGTATCTTCGTTCGACTGAATCCTTCTTAGATTTAGAAGCGCAGAATGCTTAGTTTTATTTTCGATTCAGTTCTTGGCATGAATTATTTCTCGATGTTTCTTAAACTGCCTCGTTACGCTAGATCGTTCTGCAGCCAGAAACGGATGGAAACTTGACCGAAATCTGATGTCGTGTGACTGATCCGAATCGAAAGATTTAACATCGACTCTGACGAGAGTAATCCATGCGTCATGTACAGCTGACGATAAGCTTTAAGATGTATAAAAAATCCATTTTTGATGAATTTCCCATTCTGACATCTACAATGACAACAACAACGAGAGGAATTCCGCTGGTACTTCTATCTGACTTCGGATCCAAACGAGTTGAGAGACATTTTGCACGGAAGAGTGTTTGAATCGTCTGAGCGACGAATCAGTGTGGATTGATGACATGGTCGCACGAACCCTCTCGCCCCCCCATAACTCCGGTGGTAATGTCGTGAGCATCCGATGGATAAACAATTTGCGAAACAAATGGCGAGACAGGAAACATTTGAAGAGGGCACAAACGCAGATTAAACCTCGTTATGGATACTGAGCATTACAGATTCATTAAAATTCATGACAGAGCTCCAGCAGTGCGACTCTTTCGAATCGTATTGTTGAAATCGTGGCGGAGAAGAACTCGCCAACTTATTGGCGATATTGAAACGTCAACTTTTCTAGAGTTTTTCAAAATCTCGCTCCCTCAGAACGAGCATCGTTTCTTGCCCATGGATATCAGCCATCCAGAGCTTCGTTATTGCCGTTCATACCGGAAGCTTCTAATCAAAGTCTACAGCGGTGATTCTCAATTAAAGCGGATCTGATCCTAAAGGGGACACGATGGACCTCCGGGAACACCATGGGAGATCTTCTTTCGAAGGAATAGTTTCCAGCCTAGCACATGGCTGTCTGGTCGGAAAAAAGAACCATCAACTAACAATGAATCGCAATTATCTCGAAGAAAATCTATCAACCTCGTTGATCATTCTGTATCTTCGTCGGAACTTGGAGGAACTCTTCTTTGGCGCCGAGGGGTCGAGGTGCTGGGCAGGTTGAGGACCCCGGCTCGTCATTATGGCGACTTTTCGTTTGCCTTTCAAGCTTGCTTGCAGTCGGTTATCGGCTTTACAGACTACATAGATGGGCGATATCCCTGTACGTACCGTCTGACAGGTTTCACTTCCTTCGAGTCATGTCGCGGAGAATATCCGACCTCCGATTCACGACATTTCCTGCTGGTCCGCGATAACTGGTGTTTCGGATGAGAGAATGATAAATCAGCTGTTTCTAAATCTGCGTACGCTTTCGGAGGATTGGTATCGTGTGGCGCGTTCTCAGTACCGGATTCCATTATTGGAACTTCGATTCCACAGATTCCCATAGACTAATACCTCCGAAGATGTCATAGATTACACGGAAATTCAAATTTCAAGTTCCGCGCCACAAAGAGGAATTTGTTTTTTTTTCATGTGCACGGTGTCGATGCGTCGACGACGCACGTCCAGAGATTCCAGAGCTGTCGTAACGAGAAGCACCCGCTTGTTGAATCTCCGACAAATCAATTTACAATCTCGCGATTGTTTTTCCGAATCAAGCGACGTGTGAGCGCGACCCGAGCTCAAATTCAGATCATCAACTTCACTTCGCCACAATCTCAAATCGCCCATCTGTTCAGCTGGATTTGAACAAGCCGACCGGTTACGATACTTGGCGCTCAAACCCGATCATGGTAGAATGATCACGCAGTCAAATGAAGATAACCAGGTTTGTTTCATGTGTGCTCTCCTTTCTTTCACTCTTCGAGTTTTGTCCCACGACAAAAAGTTAGCTGTGATCTCATAGTGTCTTTTCGCAATACTTGGTGGTCTTTCCCTTGAGCTCGCGAGTCGTGAAAAGCCTCGTGGAGCAGCGAGATTTTCTGCAAAACTCTCAAGCTCCCGTTTTTCGAATCTTGGCAGAGACTGAATCACTGATTCTTCTTCAGTTATATTGTAACCGCCAGTTGAAGAAGATATACAATCGACGCCCGAACCGTGAGATCGCTCGACCACCTCCCAACGTTAACTTCCGGGACCCGATCCCGCCTCAGCAGGATCCATTCAACGCGCAAATCAATCAGCCGTTCGCTTATCCGGCAATGGATCATCTAACCGTAGCTTTCGACGATGCGATTCAGGTGAGTGCCTTCAATTCATGGAAATTTTCGGATTATACGGTTCTATATCTAAAGCTTTTGAGCTTCATGGCGGAACTCTTGACATGAGCTCTCAGAGTACGAGTGGCTCGAGTCCCGTTCGCTTCTCTCCGCTCGAAATTTCAAAGAAAAGTTTCTCGTTCTCCTTTTCAGAATCTCGGTGTGTTCCTTGACACCTTGACGACTCCGCCGACTGCTCCTCATTCGGTCGAGATGGGAATCTCGGGGATGAACACTGTCATCGTTGACTACCTGAATCTCCTTGAAGCTTGTTGTGTGAACCATCCGATATTGAAGAACAAGATCCAGATAATAATGCAGAAACACTTGGCCCTGCAAAATACGGGTAGCCTTCCCGTCTATCAGGGCAAACCATTGGCTTGGATCCCGTTCCCGCAGTCTTCGAGACCAGTGCCGATTCGAAGCGCGGGCTCGGTCTCACCACAGGGGCCTCTGCCGACCATGTCTCAAAGTGGTCTTCCCATGATGCCGCCCGCTCCGACTCTGCAGCAACACCATCCGGGATATTTTGGTCCCATGGGCATGGCCCCTCCTCCAATGGTTCGTTCTCATGTTGCGAATACGCTGAAATCGTGTGTTTCGTGAGCAGAATGCTTCAAAAACTGATATTTCCTCTTTCCTGTAGCCCCAGAACCGGCCACGTCCAAGTCATGTGCTGATGGATCCGAACAGATCTCACCAAGGGTTCAGGATGAACGTTCCTGGAGCGTTTTCCGATCCGACGGCGGACTTCTTCCCAACTCCTTGTCCGAGTCCGCCGCCCCCGCTGAGTTTGCATCAAAATTTGCTTCTCGGCGGTGAGTATCACCCCGGCCTATCGGAGCCTAAACATTTGTAAGACATTCAGCTGCGATCGCCAATATCGGGCAGAGATTGCTGCTTCCTCCTGCGACAACCCGATATTGGAAAACAAACTTGAAACTGCAGTACTTGATTCCCCGCGCAATGCTGTCACTTTGGCAAAAACGCACGTCGGCTTTCAAGTCCGCAGGATCAGAGCACAAGAGGAATGACGGGAATTGATTGTTAGGTACGGTCGATGTATTGCTAGGTAAGAATCTCGATGATTCATGAAGTCGAACGATGGCTCGGTGGCCAGGAGGCATCTTTCAACAGTTTTGAGTAGCGTAGGGCACGTCCGCTGGTATGTAAATACATATTCTCCTTTGAGCATGCTTTCTTGGAGGTTAACTGAGCCACTGATCTCATTAGACTACATTTCTGATTTCGAAGTTTGATGTACGAATCATCGAATAGAATATTTATGTGAACCCAGCATCGTACTCGCAAATCGTGATAGTTGGAGAAACGATTAGCGAAGTGATTATCCACTTTAACGCCATGTTAATAGGAACTGAGAAGTTTCAACAACGTGCCGTAGACTTTGAAAATTCGGCTTAGAAAACTCAGTTATACAACTCCATTTCACCCCCTACCTCATAGATCAGCATTGTCAGGTGAAATGCGAGTGCGTCGTTTGACGATAGAGACTTTCTCCGACTTCAATCGACGACTCGAGGTTGAATTGTTTTCTTGAATTCAGTCGCGAGATTTCGCTCCCTGCGAGATTTCGCATGACTCGTCAATTCTTCGCAGAGACTTGATAGCATTAACGCGATATGATTGACTCGATAGGCAGATACCTTATTTTCGGGGAAACGATTATGCTCGCCCCCATTCACGGGATATCCAGGAAGTGGAGTTATCCAGAAGTCTCGGTCGAAACAACCTGTGCCGTGTCGTGGTCGTAGTATCAAGTTTGAATAAATAAGACAGTGCAGATATAGAATTGATGTTCTTGATTCTTTCGGCGCTTGCTATCCATTTCACTCGAGGCTGTCCCCGAAAAATCAACTTGATCCACGAACAGAGGAAGTCGCTCGACAGATTGCCCTTGAGCAGTGGCCAGGAGGAGGAGCGAGGGATAAAATTGTCGACTCTCGCCCCGGCCGGCACCTTGCCTAGGAGAAGCACCGACGAGATAGCCGAGTGGTCTAAGGGGTCTGCACGCCACGTGCAGATTTGCTTGTGGTACCACATGCCATGTTGACGTTGTCTCGAGCGGCAGGTCTTTGGTTCGAATCTCGTTCTCTGGTACCAGAAGGCCGACTTCTTCAGAGATGGTTTCCACTCTGTAAGGCTCGATCAAAGAAGTTTCCCAGGCCTTCTGGTACCAGAGGCCAACTGGTACCAGAAGACCCCCGGTACCTAACCTCCGCAACACGGGCGCTGAGCGCCTCTAGTAGAGGGCCGGGGCGAGGGAAAGAGCAAAGAAAAAAAAATGTTCCACGAAGACGTTTTTCAAGTCACAACTAAGAGTGAGATCATTCGATACAAGGAATGCTCGCAGGATGGGAAATCCTCCACGATATCATCGTCGGGAGGCATCAGCTTTCGATGTGGGAATTCTGTCACTGGCACCTTCCGCGAATGACGATTCTGGTGGGGAATCTGATGAAGAAACGGAGTCGGATGAAGAGCAGGGTAGAACTCCAGTCTTGGTGGGCGAAGCTATCGCTTGTACTCGATCCACAGTGCGCGATTTCGAGGAAAAAAGCCGAAACTCATGAATCAAATCTTGAAGACCACGGCTAAACCGGAGTTTAAGCGTAGGCAACTCAAGCCAATCCTAGATTGCTGCACGCGCTGGTATTCGACAATCGACAGGATAGGACGAGCCCTCCAAATCCGACCAGTTGAACGTGGTTTTGTCACAGTTGCCGCTCGGTACGCCGATAAGTGCTCTTGATGCCGAAGCTTTGTAGAACATCGCGGCCGTGCTGTCGTCGTTCAGACGACCGACTCTCTTGCTGTGCGAGAATAAGACGAATTTTTTGAATGCGGACAAGATTTTTACCTGCCTCTTCCGAGAGCTCGAGAAGACGGATACGGAATTGGCACGATGACTTCACGAGAACCTCATAGACGAGCTCAGGAAGCGGAGAGCACTAATGTCGAGTAAAGTCTCACTGTTGCATGATCCGCAGTATAACTACAAGCTCGAAGATGGAATAGGTCGAGGAAAGCCATCGAAGAAAGAGATCTTGGAAGTTCTGGCACACTTTGTAACTGCCGAATCAGATTCTGCGTCCTCGAATCGCGACGGACACGACGAAAATTATATAAGTTGCAGAAATATATCAAGCGTTGGGTCTCTCGTACGCGGGACTCAGTCGGAAATAGATTCGGTTAAAAGCGAAGAGTGTAAAGTCAGTGTTGAGACTCCCACGACCAAATTGGTTGCGCGCGGTGAACGTTGAAAAAAACAAATCTAATTAGGTGAATTGAAGTAAATTGAAACTGAAGTAAATTGAAGTATTGAATTTTTTCAATACTCGTCAATGGGGCTAAAGAGATTAAGCATTACTCATTGATCACGTTCCATCAATCCATGGATCATTCGATCGGAGATCGATCATATCGATTACATTCGCCCAAATACGACGTGGGCTGAAACCATCGGCCATGATTCATCCATCTATCCATAAATTTATATGAATAGATGGGGGTCGATAATGATTAATGCTTCAACTTCCAATCATCAGATCGAAGAGTTGAAGACGAGTCCCATCATGATCTCAATTCGACCCTTCACTATTCCGTTGAAAGTTACGGCAGGATTTTGGAAATGATCTTCAAGAGTATAGTTCTATGATTAATTTATTCTGGTTGACGACATGCGAATCGGATCACGAAATCACAAAAAACACTGCCATAGTCTGTGTATAGCATTTATTGCGTAACTTTTCACATTTTCCGTTTGAACATCAGATCATCCGAATCATGTGTACTGTTTTTTTTTTTTGCTCAAACTACTCTTGACATTGTGCTTGAAACAAACTCCATCAGAGCGTCCACTCTGGTATATTGATTTCCCTTCCCGCGATGGGGGGCCAACGGTATAATCCTTCTCCCTCTTCGGAATCAACTGTCCGCCAAAATTTCCGTAAGTATTCTCAATCTCGAGACTTGACAAGGTACGAACAGTCTCAATGGTCTATTCCATTAAGCTCTAGTTCAACAAGTTCCATTTGAAAACTCGGATCACATACAACAGCGGTTATCAGATCACTATATTTCGTCGAGACGAGTTCTTTTCGTCGAGCATAAGTTATGCGATCCGATTTGTCGCCTGAGGCGTGTCATTGGTCTTTGGATCAACATTCTCCGCCTTTCCGTCAACTTCATCCGCCCCTTCGGCGTCCTCCCGAGGTTCCTCTGAGGGAACTTCGTTACTGTTCCAAGATTTGATATACTCGATAGCTTCGAGGACCAAATGCAGATGCACCTTAGCCAGGAACATTCGTTTCATGCATTGATTCACCGAGCGTCGATCGTTCGCTTCCTCTTTTCGAGCCGCGAAAAGAGCATCGACTGCAAGATCACAAAGCCATTGGAGGACTTGCTGGGGAGACTTGTTATCTTTCGAGAACAAAGTCTGCGGAGCGTGTAACAGCATTTGGAGTACGGTCGCCGCGAACTCCGGCGAAGGCCTTTGGGAGGGATCTCGTTTCAGGCACTGTTTCACTAAGGCTCGAACCACAGGTGGGGCCGCGATGACCTCCGGAACATCCTGATCCGCATAGGTCCTTGATGAGAGATGGCCTTCAAAGAATGGATTCTCCTGTCCATAGATCTCGTACACCAAGGTCGCAATACTCCAAAGATCCGCACGGGAGTAATCGATGAAACTCAGGAGTCCTGCCTGGGCTGTTTGAACTTCAGGAGGCATCAGAGCGAGGTTGCCACCCCTAGAACAGAACGCATCATCATCGCAATGATAGATATCCTCTTCGGAAATATTCATGCTTGGAGTACGGTTTTGATGAAAGCGAATTTCAGGGCACCTAGAGGGCCGAAATGGCGAAGAACTCACTTCGAAACTTGTTTTGAAGGGTACGCGAGTTTGAGCGGTTTGATACAATCAGCTCGAGTGAGACAGCAGCCGAAATCTGAGAGAGCCACTTGGGTTTCGCCAGGACGAGTGCCAATGTCCACGAGTATGTTGTCGGATTTCAGATCGCGATGGGCCACTCCATGTTGAACCAGATGAGCCACGGCTGCAAACACGCGGAAAGGATTCGTTTCAGTACCGACCGATTCGGTGATTTTTCTCGGAGTATTTAGAATAATAACTATTTAAGGTAATCTCATTCAAAAGTGTTTTCACCTTCGAATAACTGGACGCAGAGAGAAAGTTTCATTTTGTCGGACAGGACCTCATTTTGTTTGGACTTCTGACGCAGGAATCCACGAAGACTACAATCGTACCTGCAGATGCATTGAAAAGTTAGAGCCATTCATCCAACGCAGTCACGATGCACGGCACAAGAATCTCTCTGTGTAGGAGAGAGAAAGCTTACCTTTTCATCACAAGAAACATTGTGGCGTTTCTCCCGATTCCTTGATCGTTTAGCCGCGGAGGTAGAGCATGAGGGTATAGTTGTTCTGCTCCTCGTAGCAGAGGAACTCGATCGGCAAAAGTCACCTTCAATTTATTATAACTTTGTTAATCTATTGGTCGGTCAACTGTCACCGACACCAACTGGTCATGTCATCAGAATGCTCAAGTTTAAAGCCGTGGGATCCGACGAGTTCAGTACCTTTATGTCAACGATACACGGATGTGGAGGAAGCTGGGTCTCTTTCGTCGCCGAGAACTGATTATTCGCGGTTGGAGCACATTCTCGACTGAGAGAATTCCAGATTGCGGCCGAGTTGCTCGCCGCGTCATAGTTGAACATCATCTTGATGGCCAAATCAAACGAATCTGCCGAAGCGTTCTCGACCTGCTGATCAGCGAATGAATGAGATGAGTGATCAGTTCACCACTTTGAGGTTTCCTCAACAGAGACTCTCGCAGGAAGCCGAAGTAACGAACGACGTTTAACCCATTACTTGGGAATCGCGAGCATAGGGGTTGTAAAGGAATCCAGGGACATTTACCTCAGAAGGGACATCGACCGACCCCGCTGGAGATTCGAGCTCTGCGGCATATTTTCGTGGGGGTGATGATGATAGCGGAGGCGATCCAGCGATCTCGTCGACCAGCTCCTGGAAACGAGAGAGTTGTTGATTCGGAGGAGCTTCTTGAACTAAATCGACCTCTTGAACTAAATCGACATGGCTTGCGAGCCCAAAATGACAACTATGAATACCTCTTCCTCCTCCTTGATTGGTACACAGGAGGGTCCTTTTGGATCGAAACGAGCACGGTAGACGACGGCATTGCATCCTTTTGCGATAGGATCCCCGATTTCGAAATCTGATAAGG
This sequence comes from Neoseiulus cucumeris, assembly GCA_021527715.1. Taxonomy (NCBI): domain Eukaryota; kingdom Metazoa; phylum Arthropoda; class Arachnida; order Mesostigmata; family Phytoseiidae; genus Neoseiulus; species Neoseiulus cucumeris. The sequence goes on along the minus strand of JAJSRV010000062.1, from coordinate 701,315 downwards.
AGATTTTCTTGTCGTCCGGGATGATCAGCATGGACTGGGTGTCCACATCGAAGTTTATCTTATCAACGATGTTCTGGAAGAGACACGGAAGAGGTTCGACAAGTTTAGAAACCGGCATCAGTGACCTCGTGATCGTTCAAATCACGAATATAATACGGAAGGCGGATGTTCTGGGAAAACCTGACGATGATATGAGCGATTACTCACCCTTATCTCGACACAAACTCCCTCGAGTTCTTCATCAGGAGTTACGAGACTCGGCCTATCGACGAGGCACAGGCCCGTCAAGCCTAACAGGGGCACACATTGCCGCAGTGCAAGGATTCGCTGAACAGCTTGACGACTCAGAGTCGCGGCCTGAAATGCAACGAGAATAATTCTATAGCGTTAATCGTTCACTGCTGTCAGAACCGCCTCACGGGAAGCAGTACAGCAAGGCACTCACCTGGGTATCGCGGTGTCCGTATCTTCTTGCGATCCTCGCCACGAGGGACTCCTCACGAGCCAGTCCCCCATGAGCTCCTCTCGATCCTGTTGGAATTTGTTTGACCTTACCCACATTTGCAACGTGGACTGACCTAGTTGCCGGTAATGCTCGGGGCCCGGATCTGCCTCCGAAACCTCTCAGCCTGAAATTCGATAGTTCCTCTACGTGAGTAACGTACGCCAGTATCCTGCTCCTGAATCCAGCTGATCAGAATGAATTTTCGGCCGTTTGAATAAGCTAAAAGTTCGGCCGGATTTGGAGCTAACTGTGGAATCACTGGATGACGCTCTGGAGTTAGTATCTAATCTCTCTTCCTCTTTCCCTCCGGCAGCGTAGATCGATCCCCGTCAGCTGAGATCCCACATTATCTCTTTTGAGTTTTTGGGGACAGTCATCTGCATTCGATCAATGCAAAGACGACAGCGACGCCCGCATTTCCTCACGAGATATCAAATTCCGAAGTGAGTTCACTCGCTTCTATGACCTGTACAGGTTTGCGCTGTCGGTGGCATCGTTGAGCGAGGGGCAATCAGTTCCATTTGATCGCACTCGGCAAGCGGAAACACAAGGGAACCGAGGGAATGTTGTGTTCAAGTTCGTGGTTGATTTTCCGATGGAAGTCGCAAGGTCTCGAGAGCTTTCGGCGAGCTGGGACGTAAAATGGGCGAAGATGTTCTTTGATTACAAACTCGAAAATGCTATCATATCGCCCAGAAGCTCTGAAGCCGGGGATGACAAGTCTCACGTAGAGGAAGGAACTCGTGGATGGCAACTCTACACCGGCTGGCCTTGACTCGATGGGTCGGACCCAAGCCGGAAAGCTCGCAGTTTGAGCGAGTAAAATCACTCACAGCTCACATGTTTATTTCTCAATCATCTCGGAACCACGGTGGCACTCAATCCAAGCAGGAAAAGCTACTGTTCCTGATGGTTCTCCGTTCACAGGAACGAACATGTCGGACATCTTAACTTTCCGGCCTCACAACGTATCAATTCTAGGGCATGAATCACTTGGCTTCGTCAGCAGTGAACTCGAATCTCGGAGAAGCTTTCCGGTAGTCGTTCTTCTAGAAACTTCAACTTAGAGCCGAGTGTCATCGCACTGAATTTGGAGCGCCGTGAACCCGGACGGATGTTCCAGATTACCGAGAAGTCTCACCTTGAAAATGCGGTTCGAATATAACTCTTCAAGAAATACTCGATTGGTACTGTCTGCGCAAACTGGGTACAGGCTCTAGGCGCTTGCAATGCCAAGAACCATCGAGTCACAGTGATTAGGGTTTTCATGGCTGCCGCATGGCGCAACCCACCAACCCTGAGGGTAGTTCGAGCCTTGCAGCAGATGTTCGAAGAAAAACACTTGGTGTCCAGCACTCAGACTTCCAGTTCTCTAACAGCAGTCGGCTGCTCAGCAGTTATTGTTGCTCAATGTATGTGCGTCCAATGTGAAAAGATCAAATCTTCTGGCGGCTCACAAAGCGGTGCGGCGAGAGTTGAGACTTCGAAAGTTGGCCATCATCTGATTTCTGAGTTTTTCATGAGTAAACTCCTCGGTTGCACGCTAGGCTCTGAAGAGTTTACGTCGTCCGAAAATTCGTGATGACGGGATCCGAGGAATGCCAAGTTGAATCCGGAGGCCTCATTCATGAACCGCCTCACAATTTCTTGAACCTTGGCGCCGAATGAACGCATGGCCTGTGGCGGAAACTTTTGAACTCGAAGAGTGCCGTCGTGGTTGAGAGTGTCAGAATACATGATCTAAATGTCTTTCTACGTGATTCACTCGTTTCGTAGGATATTTTTCCTTTCCATCCGGCCATCGACGCGTCATTCCGCCGAAACAACACATTTGCCGTCGCTCGAATGTCCTCCGAATCTTTCTCTGTCATCTGGTGATCTCTGTACTCTCGATCTGATCCTGTGGAATATTTGGAGAGGCAGTTTTCGAAATCCATTCTGTACTTCAGATCGATCACCGGCCCGAAAGCCTATCGTTTCCTCAACGACGATGAGAGAAAGCTCGGACTGGCATTCATAATACTTTGACTGAACGTTCTGATCAAGAGCTCACTCACTTCTTGAACTCCTGCGGTCTCACTCGAAGCACCTGTGTCCTGTGAGCGAACACTTATCCATTTGCAGTATGTAGCAACAGACTAGGATGGCGGGGAACGGGATGCAACCTGTCCTGCTCGTACCGAGTGAACATCGGTACGTTCGGGCTAGGTATCATAGCACGTAGTTGACTCAGCATAACGCTCACATCGTGACTTATCCCGGTAAAAAAACGGTCTTGGTCTATTGATCGAAAGCTCATGATTCATCCTTCCCCTGTACATAGAAGGTTTAAGAATATGGAACGTATCATCATTTTTCCCATCGGTGTCTCCAGGTCCATTTCGGTGGCTAGACGAGGATGTGCTAGAGGCAGGGCCGGCTCTGGGTCTTTCGGCGCCCGGGGCGAAAAATGAGTGGAGCGCCCCCCTCCCTTGATGCCTATGAGCGTTCAATTTAGTAAATTGAGAATGCTTCGCGCTTAATTTATTAAGATTCATGCCCGACCTGGGCATGAAGAAGCGTTGATATGAGAACATGTTCGAAAATTGGATCACAAAGGAACTTTACGTGCCTTGAGTGCGGCGAACTCGGATATAGCATGGGAGAAATCGACGTCTCTCGCGGTTTCGTTTTCTATGGAGAGTATGGCCAAGGAGTTCAAGCGCTCATCGGACATCGATGATCGCAGGAACGTCTTCATGAGTTTGAGCTTGGAAAAACTCCTCTCGGCGGCTGCGACGGTTACAGGGATCGTCAGAAGTATACGAACTGCGATCCAGACATTCGGAAAGACATCGATGATTTCCATGTCTTTCAGAAATTGGGCGATCTCTCGAGGATAACTTTTTTCTCTGGGCAGAATTTTCTGAAGCTGTTTCAGCTCCTCGCACAGTTGCTTCCCGTTGATGTCAGAGTGGTCCTCGTATCGTAATGCATCCTCAAGATCCCTGCAAAGAATCTCCAAATCTTCTGGTAATGTTGCAATGTTGTATAGGAAACTCCACGTTTTTGAGTGATTTTCGAATTGATCGAAACGTTCGACCAATGAGCGCTTCACGACTTCAATCAGCGGCAAGAAAAATTCTCTTTTGTGGAGCTCCGGAGGACTGATCTCCTCTGGCGTTGCCAGGTCGTCTTCATCGTCGAAGAACCTTTTCGTCGAGCGGCGTCGTGGAAGAGCAGGGAAGACGGGATCTATGTCCAGGCTTTCAGCAATCTCCTTTGCAGAGTCCATGGCATCTTCATAGCCGCTGTCAGCATAGGAGTTGAAGTAACTCGCACAGGACTTGAGGAGAGACACAGCTTCTGCGATGTTCATGGTCTGTTTTTGCATTCGCTTGCTGACGATGTTGACTTGGAACAAGATTTCATACCATACTTTCAAGGAGACCAGAAACTTGAAGCAGCAGATGTGTTCCGCTAAGGTTTTGGCCTCATGTCGAAGCCCACAATCGGCTTGAGGAAATTCAGCTATCTTTATGAGCGCCTGCCTGACTTCTCTGGTTTGAAACAGGATGGCTTTGACACTGTCGATTCGGCTTTCCCACCTGGTTGTGCACAATGGTTTCAGCGTCAAGTTTGGTAGAAGACAAATTGGTCAAAGCTCGTAGGAAACAGATTTATTCTGCAGGTATGTCAGTTCTCGAGAACTCATATGCTCAACTTCAGGAAGTCAGCTGTCCGCGATTCTGAGATGGCAACAGCGATGGGCGCAGACGCCTTGAGGATGAGCGGCCCTCGAATCGCAAGACTTGAGAGGACGTTCCACCGACAACGAAGCAAGGGAACATCGTTCTCGGCGGCGGTCAAGTGTGCAATTGGAACGATGACGTCCATTCGGCGCCTCTCGGAAAGGGGCGCCTTTTTCAAACCCGCAATCGGGCATCCGGCCGGATTGCCAGGGCGCCCCCTGCGGGTCGGCGCCCGGGGCGATCGCCCCGCTCACCCCCCCCCCTTGAGCCGGCCCTGGTTAGCGGCATTCTGGATCCAGTGCTCAGCTTGGAAACGTCACTAGGAATTTTATGGATATATCCCCAGCCGACTTGAGCTACAAAGCGCCAACACGCCATCGATGCGTTTTGAGCATGTTTGTGGTGCACTGGCTTGCAGGCATCTGCTAGCGCGTGCCGCTCGCTACGCTCGCGGGCCGAATGATTCCAACTGCACCACCCACAGCCCATGAATTACGCGCATAGTATTTTCGCTGCAGCCGCCATCCTTGTGTTTACGCGCAGCGATAAGTCGCCAGGGGACCAACCCAAATAGAACCCGTCACTATATCGGCACTCGATTTAGTCGCTGAATGTCAGAAGTGTTTGTCCTGATAGCCACAGTCCCTTCATATCGTGGAGGAGAAAAGCTTTGATTCCAAAGGAGAACTCGCTCGTTCTCGGATTGGTGTACTATAAATGGAGGCCCGAAACGATCAAAACATCAACTCCAAGAAACGACGATGTCTGTTGGTGCACAGTCTGAGGACGCCTATGAAGTATACTGGAGCAGGATTCTCTACTTATTTCCACTTGAATTCAAAAATTGCCTTGAGAGAGTCAAGGATGTCCAGGAACCACTACCTTTCGACGAAATCAAACAGTATTCCGGGAAGAGTTTAATCAGAGAAGTCAGATTCGGGGAGTGCCTCACCGCCGATCTTGGCGAAAAGCCGAAAAGCGAAACCTATGCTGTCAAGCGACTCGGAAGGGCAAAGCTCTCGATATTTCAACAAAAATCTGTGTGTTCGTCGAGAATTTTTCACACGACATTTGAGATGTTGGGCTTTCTCCGTTTCGTTGTCGGATATCAGGGTAGAGACATCGACTCCAAGTACCTCTATCTTATTTTGGAACGCGCTCCTTACGGAGATATGAGCCGGCTCCTATGTTGCAATAGACCTTCCATGACGAGGATCACCGAAAAAGAAGCGAGGCCGTATCTGATCCAGGTAGCTATGGGCATCCAGTTTCTGAACCAGTGCCGGGTTTTTCACCGCGGTTTGAAGCCGTCGAATTGTCTGATTTTCGATCATGGCCGCGTGAAACTAACCGATTTCTACTCCGCGACAATGAATCACCAGGAACGAGGCTTCGCGGGGGATACAGAATACCATAGTCCCGAAATGTACGAATCAGAAGACTATGATCCCGAACCTCACAAATCAGATCACCCTGATGAAGAAGAGTTAGATGATTACTTCAGTGGTGACGAAGACTTCGATGCAGGATACCGTGGTTCACCGTTGTACGATTTCGGAGTTCCCGACCCCGTGTCGATTGAAAGCACAGACTGGTGGAGTCTCGGAGTAATGACATACCATTTACTAACCGGTGAATACCCGTTTGAGGCGGACTGCACTCACGAACGAAGAGCCAATATTTTGACAGCCCCGCCAGCCATCCCGGCGTGGTTTAATTTTGAAGAAAGTACCGTAGATTTTATACAGGGCCTGTTGACACCTTCAGTAATTACCCGACTGGGATGTGCAGGATTGTGCCTGGATGTGCTGTATCATGAATTTTTCAAAGGCATCTCTCCTGCGGATGTCATCAAGGATGATTACAAAATGCCTGATTTCAATCTGTCCCCAATCGAGGGCTCGGAAATCGATCCGCTCATTTTTGAAGGAGCAGGAGGTAATCCCGGACAACTAAAGGGAGAAATGCTCCGCTGGTGATAAAGATTTGTGATACCTCCAACTTGGAAACTTGGAAGACAATGGATGAACATAGAAAGGCTAAAATTGTTACACTCTCACTTTCATTTCAAAGAGGTATGTTTTGACGCTAGGACGTCTTCCCAGAAACCACAGTTATAGATAGACTGTGGTTCGTCATTCATGCAACGTTTTGCAACGAAAGTTCCGGAGAAGCATCGCGTCTGTGCGCCATGGCGTTGAGACAATTGGAGTTGGGTTTCTCCGGAAGAGGGTATTTTTACAACAAAATCCTCTTCTCTCATGGCTCGAAAGGATTCCAAGGAGATCTACAGCGGAGCCGTTTGCGTACCCGTTTGCGGCGGCCCTCCAGGAACTAGTGCATCCTTTAGAGCTCGTTCAGAAACGCCCCCGACGTTCTAGGCCAGTGGCGCTCATAATGATTTTGCTGCGGGCCAAATCGCGAGTCGAGAATCCTCCGCGGGCCAGAAGATCTCCGGAAACAATTGATTTTAGACAGACAACCGAAATTCACGCAGGATATTTTGTTCAGGGTAGGGGGAACAGCATGCTCGTGGGTAGCGAAGATTCCTGCAACTGTCAAGCATCACTTACAAAACTCTGACGTTAATTGAACATCTGAGTAATGCTCGTTGTTGACAGACGGAGGAAATCATGCGGGAGGCCGTCTGAGTTTCGCTGTAAGTGACTGCTTGCCTTCGATGAGCTTCGTTGCGGAGAAAGTTTTTTCGCAACGGCAAGTGGTTCCGGAGCGGCAAACTTGCCGTTGCGCAAATGGTAGTCTGTTGGAATATTGATCCTTGGGGAATTTATTCAAGTAGTTGATCATCTCGTCGGATTCCCAAACGAGTGTCATCAAAGAGGTTGCACTTCGAGTCTATGATTTCGAGCTGTAGAATCTGTAGGGCATTCAGTGCGTCCATCGGGTTGTCCTCCTTAGATTCCTATACGAATCCTCCCGTGATGAAAGCTCGGAGTATGTTGACTTGATTCCAAAATCCACGTCGCGGGCTAAGAAAAATGATCTCGGGGGCCGGAATCGGCCCGCGGGCCACGGTTTGCACGTTGGGCACCACTGTTCTAGGCGAACCGGCTGAAGGTGGCACTATTGCCGGGAAGCAGACTGGATTTCGGCGTTACATATGAACAATTCCGATATGATCGACCGCGAGCGTCTCGTCGAGTCAATGGGTTTTCATCCTATCAAATTGAGATCAAATGATAGCGAAAATGGAAATCGAATGTCGCAGGCTTGAAAAACCCAAAGCAGCGTTAGGGCAGCCGGAAGTGGCGTCCTAGACGACGAGGATGTCATGGGGTCCAGGAGAAACTCCTGTCGAAACGGGAACGACTCAGAACGGCGAGCGACAGATGCTGAGCTCTTCGCGAACGGCGACGGAACGCCTAAAATGGAGTAACGATGTGCCTCATTGCGCAATCGATTACCAGTTGACCTCCAGTGAGTTTCGACAATGATGTTCTCCTGCCCGTCTCGGGAAATTTATCGATAGATGGACCTGATTTTTTAAGGATCGTCGCTAAAGTCAGACATGGAAGCGTTCGGATATTCGATTCCGACAGATGTGTTTAGAGAACGAACTCGGGCCAAATTCCACAGGGATCTGAAACGCTCTGCGGACCTGCGGGCTGCGCATTGTTTTTGTCCCATTTTCTTATATCCGTCTCCGAGGAAACTGAGACTGACGAAATGGTGGTGAAGAATCCCCGTTGAAAACAGATCTGATCATTAGATCTGCTGTTCCCTCCTGTCAGTGGAGAGGATGAGGTGTCGAGGGAGTCATCTGGGTTTCGCGTTTTCTTCTGCTTTCAGAAGCCACTCGTGTGGGGCGATTCTGGAATGAAGATCCATTTTGCGGATTGAGTTCAGTGAACTCTGCTCGATGGGACCGCCGGATAATGGGGCCAACCGCTCGTTCGGACCGAAATCCAAATCATTCAAGCCTGTTTCGCTCCGGTTTATCGAAGCAATTCTTCCTCTGAGAATGTGGACGGAGCTCGACGCAGATGTTCGCAGCTCTGAGATTTCCTTGGAGAAGCGCCTCTTTAATACGATCGAATTCTCCATTTCATCGAGTCTTTTTCTCCGCGAACTCTGTCATCGTCTCGATCGAGCGTATTGCAGTTGCACCAACATCGGTCGGTGTGTCTGGCAGCTCCATACAGCGGAAACATAGCTGGTCCGGTCCCGATGTGAGCCTATTAGGCGTAGTTCACTGTATTGGAATTATGATAAAAATGCTTTATCTATAATTTTCCGGGTTTCTTGTGGGAGGAGTGAAGGTTTTATTTTCAGAAATGATGCGAAGGGCACAATACTGGGAAAATAGAGAAGCCACAGGTTATTTCAAACTGATCTGAGAATTTTAGCGACTCATAGTGCCTTCCCGTTTGTTGAATGTAGTAGAGCTCAACTCACAATGAAAATGAACGGCAAATGAAAATTAATCGATCGGAAAGGATTCTCGAACGAGCATTTTCTCCCATACCTCTGTCCATCTACACTGCTACCAAGATGAGCATTAGAGCCTGATTGCCGCTCGCTCGCTCCTGGACCGTGTTCTTTTAATCGAGCCCTTACTGTTTGTGGGAAACCTTATCGCCTTCATCTTTACTGAGTTCGTTCATTAATTTCAGTGGAGTCACATCTCTCCCATGACATCGACTCTACCAAACTCTGACCATAATCCACAGCTAGTTTCTGCGTTTCACTGATCTGTTTCCACACGATTGTTGAGCTATCCAGTCGGTTTCTCTACTCGAATTTTCAGATTTTCTTTGGGCGAATTGAAGCAATGTGCAAGAATGATCAGGACGTTTATGCATCTTTGAAATTTTATTCACCAGGAGTTTGAAACTTCGATATGACGAATCCCGAAAGGGGCATCAGCCTCACCACAGTTTTTTATCCTGATATATCGGATTCTCGAGGGCTCGAACTCAGCTTTGAAGTTTCGAGCTTCCTCCTGGCTTGTCACATTGTTCACCACCTCGAATTCTTCCCAGGTATGAGCGTTATCGAGGGAAGTTTCGATAACCAGACACTTGACATCCTCATAATACAATTCGACTTCTATTTGACTCACTGTGAAAACAGCTCCAAGTCTGATAATGAACCTGTTCTTCAGGCAGGTATCCCTCCGGCCAATGAAGTCTTCGAAGATCGATCCCATGCAGTGAAGGCCGAGGGCTTCAGCTCCCATAGACTCTAGAGCAACGTTTTTCCGAGCCAACTGATTTGGGTAACGGAACAGTCCGTCTTTGTGAACAGGTCTCTCCGCGATGAAAGCGACAACCCGGAAAGCGGACGCGAGAGGCAGTACGCGCGATTGCTGGAACCCTTCATCCTGCATCTCTGACGGTCGTAGTGCGAGGAAGTGAATTTGGTTGATCAGAGCTTGCTTGGGGGTATCGTCCAGACCCGTATTGTTGCCGAGGTAAGCTGCGACCGCCCTAAAAACTTCAGACTCTTCAACGATCCAGTTCTTGGCGAGGAGGGTTATCAGGGCATACTCATCTAGGTCCATGAGCTTGGGACTCCTGAGCACCTCCGTGAACCGAGGCTTCATGAAAGCTAACACTGTCGCCAATTGCAGAATGTCGCCTCCTCCGAATGAGGAATCGTAGACTTCCAGGGCACTGTCCACGTCTTTTAATAAAGTTTTGAGCTTACAATTGGCCGGATTAGCAATCACAAGAAAGGAAGCAATCAAAGGCCACTGATGGAGGTTGACGAACTTCATGGCTACCTCTTCTCAACGGAGCGGTTCTGGCCGTGCGCTTGTTCTCGATGGAACGCTCCTGATGAACGGGGAGTTCGCGATTTATTCATTCCCTCTCTCATATGTAGTTACCGATCTCGATTATCATGTCTCGTGTTCGAGAGTTGTAAGCAATATGCGCGTATTGTGCTGACAGCAGCAGTACGCTTCGAGATGCCTGGTATCTTATCGATTCGGGGAATACCCAATCGCTCTCAATACACTAGAGCAGGTTACGATGCAGATTGGCGCCAACCAGGGAGAAGGGTACTCTCAGTCGGATCCTCAAGAGACCAAGAGACACTTCACGAACTCGGTAACTCTGTGATTCTTCTCTCCTTACTTGTAAGGAAAAAACTAGACACCGTTTACCGAGAAATGCAATCGTAGATCAAACGTTTTGAATGGGTTCTTGAGATCGACATGGTCCGCATCGAGCTCGGTGCCCATAAATTCGATCGTAAGTGGCAGAATTCCAATCTACGCTGCTTTCAATTTGTGCACTTATTTCTGAGTTTTTAAGAAGACTCCGGAATCGATCGGATCATACTCCCTACATCAGGGTTGAGCAAGACGTGGCCCGCGGGCCACATCCGGCCCGCGAGGGCCCTCCTGGACTTTCTCAGATTAACTAACTAGGGGACGCAACACCAACTCTCATCATCTGATCGAGAGACACGTTGGACGAGGCACGGCGATCCGTCTAACATTGCGCCATGATCAGCTGCCTCGATCAGCTTTACTCACCCGACACGTGGCGCACAGCGTCAATCTCCGGATTCTGAATGTTCCACACTAAAGCGTTTGTTCTGTTTTGAAACCGTCGAAATCTTTCTAAAAAAAATGGAGTGAAAGACCCGCTGAACAATATGGTGTGTCGCTCGTACTGTCAAAAGAATCAGGCAAGCTAGTCCGAGATGTGCTCATATGTATTATTCCGTGTTCGTCATATACACGAACAGACGACACCGTTGGAACAAACCAATAGTTTCCTATTGTTTCTAGATTGCGACCAAGAGGAAATTCATGATTCTGCCACGATTTACCATCGCTCGATGAACCGAGGCGATCGTGGACAATATTCTAACGCAGCTCAGAGCGCGCATTAAGGACATTCTGTGGTTCTCCCTCTGCATTGACGAGAGCACGGAGATGACCGACGTAGCTCAACTGGCCACTTTCATCCGTGAAGCAAGATATGGTATTTAAATTGTTTGGTTTTAAAAGCCGTGCTGATTGTTGCCAAATTCAGTTCTCCACGAAACGATAAAAATAAAGTTCATGTAAGCTATCAAATCTCCGGACTTTCTCTTTCTGGGGACTGGACACTCTGCATGACTGTCGAGTTTGTGAGCAGTGTATTCCAGACACGAAATCGCAAAGTTTAAGCTACCATGACAGTTTTCTCGTGCTGCGGCCGCGACACAGGGCTAGCGAGCTCGTTTGGCCCGCCGAAAATTGAACCTCCTCACCCCTGCCCTACGTGGTCGATCAAATCGTATTTTCCAAGCCAGATCGGAACGCAGTGGAAAAGACCGGCGGGTTCATTCATCACAGTTGCTCGTCGTGATGCTTCGGATGTTCTCGATCGAGCATCTGGAATATTCCGAGATTTCAAGAAGTGTCTCCAGTGTCGTTCGTTCTTGGCATTGGCTCGCTTGCTGAACCTGTTTGAGTCTATGCCGGAGAGAATCAGTGGTTCCCTACTTCTTGAATATTCCGTACTTTACAAACAACGTTTCTCCATGGCAAGGTGTCAGATGCTCTTGAAAAGAAAAGTTCATTTCGAGCGAAGGAAGCTGATTTGTGTTTCTCTGGATCTTCACATCATATCCACGTGGACTCGCTGTGGGTAGTTTGACAAATTTTCATTCAGCTGTTTTCACCGCATGGAGTTGTTGTGGGAGCCAGAAAAAAGTGTCAGGATCTGTCAAAGACATTTCGAAGACGCCACACTGGCAAACCCGTCAATCAAGCCTTACGTTTCCGGATTTCCTAACTCGGAAATCACTTGTACCGGACCGGATTCTGCAATGCGTTTCTCTTCCGAAATATCAAGTTCGCCGTCTGAAAGTCAAGTTTCTATCGCGGGTTTTCACGTTACTTTTTCCTTTGGTGAAGATCAGTCGCTACTGTTCCATGAACATTCGGAACGAGCTCCGAAGCGTAGAGAGGACATTCATTGTAAGTCGTAGTTGCCGCAAAAACGGAAGTCGTCGTCAACAGACACGTCCATTCGTACTTGTCCCAGAAGTTTCTCTTTTTCAGTTCGTTCTCTTTAGGCACTCCTCGAAAGATTTGCTCGGGCTTCAGTTTTTGCGGGCGAACACCGTCACTCGCTCTAAAAACTTCTCGGGCGGGAATCCCGACAATTCATTTTCTTTCTAAATTTTCTTCTGTTCTTCTGTCCCATTATATCGATGAACTCGCGACGACTCTTACGCAGCGACACATTTGGCACCCACGTTCGACCACGCAATGCCACATCATCGGAATTGCCCCAAGTCGTGGTGGCAACGAGCTTTCTCAGAAACAGTGATATTTGGAGTCATGAAGCAAACTGCTCATCTTTCGAGAAACGCGTTTGACACATCGGTTACACGACATCCACTACTTTCGGCAGTGATCTCTGCTGCGCAGTGTCTTTCGCGAATAGTTCTTCACCTGAGGTGCCAACGGTTTGTCCCTTGTCTTTTCCTAGGAGCGAACACACTTGAGTCAACAAAGCAGTTGATGCGCTACAAAACTGTCGAACTGGAAGTTTCGAATTCCGAAGAATAGAGCTGGTTCTTCCTTCCTCCCTCACTTTTACTATTGATCGTTAGATAGCACTTTGAAGGAAAATGGGAGGCAGGGAAGAAAAGAAACTCAGAAAGTTCACACAGCGGCAGGATTTCTGTGGTGCGATGTATCAGTTGTTCGAATCTGATTTTTTTTTTTTGAGGCGGGTGAGGAAAAATCCCTTCGGAGTCCGGGATGGAGAACTGTGTCCCGTTGCCCGGATATGAGGTTCCTCACCACAAACTCATCGAATCTGAGTTTGTGGTGAGGAACGCGCCGACAATTCAACCTTCCAAAGCGTGGTAAGAGAGCAAGACTGCGCATCATAGTCCGTTTCACCACTGCTGAAGTGCGCGGAGAGAATTTCATCTATCTGGAACCTCCTCACTTCGATCGTCATACAGACAAGCTTTCTCATCTCGTCATACCAGAAACCTTATCGTAGGAGTTTCATAGAGGGTCCCAACCGAACGTTCTCTGAATCGATCGAGGCTCGAAAGTTAAGCGAAAATGGGAGACTCTTGATGATGAACTATCGCTCATTTATTGTGACGCTCACCGCACTGGAGCTCCTTCTAACTCTGAACTCAAAACTCCTTGATTCTCGGACAGCATATTTCAGGATATCGAGCACAACTTGATTCCCTGCGATCGACAATCTGTCGTGGAAGGAACTCAGGACTGCGCTTCTCCATCACAGCACGTTCTCTGCGGGATGTCCACTTCACCCAAACAGTACACCCAGGGCATCTTCTTTGTGTTCGTCTTACAGTTCTCCTCAGCGAATTTACAGTGTTTCTGGTAACGCCTCCCGTCTGATCCGCAGACGGGATCGTTTATGTTGAGACACTTGGTCGGACATCGGTCTTTGAAATTCACGCAGGCTTTGAGGGGAAGCATTTTGATTCTGTGTTCTTGACCACATGCCGCCTTGCGGAAGAAGCACTCGTTGTAGTGGACCTCACCCAACGAGTCGCACACGGGCTCGTAGATCGGCGCACAGTCTTCGGGACACTCGATCTTCCTCGCCTGTCGCTCTCGTGTCATGCATGAGACGAGGTCTTGGGTCTTCATTCGTTTCCCGCAGTTCTTCCTTTGCATTACGCAATAGTTGATGTAGATGATGTTGTCATGTCCACACACGGGATCGTAAAGATCCAGGCACTGCAAAACAACGTTCGGACTTTAGAGACGATTTGCGAATGGACGTCCGATCATTTTGAACATAAACTCACCTTATCCGGACAGAGGGATTGCTTATCGATGCATTTGTCCCACTCCTGAACGGATATTTCCGCTGTTTGTTGGCAGGCGGCTTTCTGCATTGCACATTGTGAACTGTAAACATTGCCATCCGTGCCGCACACCGGTTTCGGAAACTCTTCAGTCTCATTGCATCTCGTCGAACAACTCGATATGAGATCGGAACTCTCGCTGAGAGCACGAGAAATTTGCAGCGCGAAAATCACACAAACAATCAAGGGAGGCATTTTGTGTTGATGAGTGGTTGGCGCAGTGAGTAAAGTGCGTTTCGTTTGTGGTCTGTTGTCGTAGACCCTTGATGAGTAGAAGTTTGTCGGCAATCGATCGGAGAGAATTCGCACAAGAACATTTTCTCTTTCTCCCATCAGGCCATCTACTCAAACAGCGAAACAGCGAGCCGCCCACGCCCGAACTGTCGCCCCCTCAGAACAGAAAGCAGAATTTCTTGCTCAGAAATCGTTCGCGACTGCGGAATCGGCGATTGCTTGACAAAAAATGTGGGCAAGGTGCGTTTTCCCCCTTTCTTCCGCCAAGTCTGTAAGTCCTCAAACAGATTGAGCGACGTTTGTTCACGCTTTGTTTTCCTCTGAGTAACTTCGCTCATGTTGTCAACGGCAAGGTGCGAAGCTAACGATCATTCTTCGATTCTCTAGGATCAGTAGTTCATCTTCTCGTAGTTCATTAGAAGTTGAGGTCGATACATTTGGTGTCAGAATTGAAGAATCAACGAATCTAGCAGTTTTCGTCATCAAGATTTTCGGATGCTCAAGCTCTCAGGTGTTGGCGGCAACAACAAGGTCGTTCGGAAGCAGAACGCAAACTCGGTCTAAGGGATTTGTGATCTGATCAGTTGTTCGATTGAAACTTTAACCCTCGAGACGCTGGGAACCCCGGAAAAAAGTGAGCCCATGCGTTCTGGCTGGTCCACCCGGCCTAACTAGTACCAACAAGGACAACTGAATATGCATCTGGGTAAGGCACCCTGTGCATGTGATTGTCGAGGATGATGGCCCATCCTATACACAGCAATTCGATACATACTCCTCTCACTGTCCGGCCCAGAAGGAATCAATCCTATCCGCTTGTACCAGAACTCGTGCTCTTGGATGGTTGTTGCCTTGTTGGATTTTTGTGCGTCGGCGCCGCCGACAACGACATTACACGCATTTTACCCTTTTGAATGCCGCAATCCAACGCCTCGTCGAAACTCTGCACTCACGGGCGAGATCTTTCGAAGTTTCAGCCATCAAAGCGCGCTCTGAAGCGGTTTCGCTTGTTTCAAACATCCAGCCGAGCTCTTTGGTTTCCTTCTATATGGGTGAGATAGTCGTTCGCTCAGAACTTGGGGAATCGAGCGGGAACTCCGACTGCGACTGCGTATTTATGCTCGGCACACGTTTCGATTGCAGACGCGGTAGGCACCGGCATTCTATTCAGGTCCTTGCAAGACTGCTTTTGAGAGCTTTCCTTTGTATATTTTGACTTTTCCAGAAAACGAAATGCGGTTCCCTTGCTTTGATTATGGAGAGGGTCCTGAACGTTTCAGACTGCGCTCAAAGTTCTGATCGACTTCCATTCTTCCTTTTCACTCCTTGTTGGACCGATCGAATCGAAGTAAGGATTTTCACCTTCTAAACCGACGTTTATTTAGTCTGCTCAGTCGTAAAGGAGCATGATGTCACCCACCGTCATATGGATCTTTCCACCGTGGCCCCGTAATTTCGAACCGTGAACGAAATCGCTGTATCGTTTGCCGGAGCTACTGAAAATTGAGGGAATCTCGTTCCCCATTCCCGGGATTCTGCTCGCCGTTGGATATCGGTCTTCAAATTAGGGAGGTTGAGGGAGCACTACTGTCGCCGCCGACGACATACAACGAATTTACTGTATCGCAAGCTGTGCACTGGTGACATGGCCGTCACTGGACAATCAATGCACAGTTCACAACGGATGCAAGTAGTAGACGTTGAACGGCTGGGGGCCAGCCAGAGCTCATGCGTCAATTTTTGAGGAGTTTTAGTCGGTCTGAGCTTGTAAGCATTCAGATTCTATTTTTGCCGCACAGTGATTTATGTCGAAGAATGCAGGGATATGGGGTCGCGGCGAGTTCCCTCCCGTAACTCGAATACTCTCTTTTCATAGTAATTCTCAGCTACCCCTGTGAACCGTTTTTAAACTTCGACCACCTTCTTCATGCGTCTCTGCGATCTCAGCCTCCTCCGAGGCGTAACATCGTGCGAATCGAGGTGAATTCGATTCTTGTCGAGCGAGCGCTTCGATTGCCATCCGCCACGTGGGCATGGATAGCTGGAATCGATGCAACGGCTCCTTCTTCGATCATTCACGTGGAACATCTTACCTTTGGCCGTCTATGCAAACGTGCACGTGACGTAAGTGTCGCGCAGAACACTGTGTGAAGTCCGTTCTCTTGGAAACGGTTGAATGGCGCTGTTGCGCGGAGTGTGAACGGTATCCCCGGTAGATTGAAATACCCGAAAAATTATCAAAACGGAACGTCGATGATCAACATTTGTGTTCTAAACTCGTGCTCTCATCGTAGTCTTCTCGTATTAAGACAGTATTTCCATGGGGAAATCAACCGGAAAATCGTTGGTGTGATGGACGTCAAGAGCTTATTATAAGCGCTCTTTGATGAGATTCCAGTGGGAGAAAATACTTCTCGTAGTCCGAAGATTCCAGCAGCTTCCTGTCAAGAGAATTGTATGGAAAACGCATCTGCCAAACTTTCCTCGAGCGATTCCCCTGAACCAGTTCCGAAATTATCCAACATTTCTCAAGAAGATGTAGAGTGGTCTTCAGTTGTTGATTGAATTATCATTATCTCAACATGATCTCCTGCTGGGAGAGTACAAAACTTAGCCTCCATTGATCGCCTTGGTCGGGTGGAAGCGAATCATTCCATTTCAAAACATCATCAGGTTAATCCGAGAAACGCAAAACGAATAGTTGCGGCAAAAGGAAACGCTTCCGCAAGAAATGAAGCCATCAGTGTGACGAGTATCAATCAGAAGTCGGAGATCTGTAGCTCAGTTATATTTATTTTGTTCATTCTAAGTTTCAGTTCACAATATTGCTCACGACTGCGATTCAGTCTTGATACGGATGACGGAGCTTTTCTTCGAGGTCTGGTTTAGCTGCCATGGACCAATCGCGGTAACATTCGTCGTGGATGAAGTCTCGAAAACGATTCATAGAATCAAACTCTAACTCGCGTGTCCGTGGCGAGGCCTTGGGATCCCTCGTACAGAGGTTTCTGATTGCGTTTCCCGTACGGCGGCGTTTGCGCTCGAACGTTCTGGGGTCGCGGAGTTGTCCAGGGCGTCGTCGTGACTTCGGTGGACGGTTTGGGGGCTCGCGCGGCGAGAACAACCGCCTCTTTCTTCTCAATATCCTTCATGGTGTGAAGCGGGGCATCTTCAATGCCCAGATTATCGTTCAGGTAGTAGAAATCCACCGAGTTGTCGCAGGGTATTGCGTCATCGGGAAACGCGCACGTCATCGAGAGCTGATCGAAAACGGTCTGGTTGCCACAGTAGAACGAGTACTGCATAACATTCTGTCGTCCTTCTTGCTCCACCGGATTGCAGATGTGGAAGATCATGCAGTTGTTATCCACATCTGCGTAGTATCCGTAACGGCTTCCTTCGCAATTGAATGTTGATTGGATGTCGCCGACGATGAGTTGAGCGCCGTCGGGGAGCTGAATCGGTTGCTGATCCGTACTCTGCCTCCGAAACCGCCCTCGAACCGAGGCTGCGTTGACACCGAGCACCGAAACACCTGAGGATGAGAAAAAAAATGAGACACAAAAGCGGAGGACGGACACGAACTCTAAACTCTTCGTCTAGACGAGGACGTTCGAACGTTCAGCGTTGTGATCGTGGAATACGTACAGGCTACCAGACACAGATGGATATGCATTGCGACCGAGGATTTTCTTGTTCGAGATGACTGAAGAAGTCTCAGTTCTGACCATACCGAGGCTCAGACTCAGCTTTTAAGCAACGAGAACCCTTACCTCAGGGAAGAAAGCCCTTTCCCGAGTACAAGCACGTCAGTGACCGGTGGCAAAACTGCAATTTGATTCAGTTCATCCCATTTCGACTTTGATTTACATTTCAGAATCTCCGGAATACTTCTGTCGGCCACAAGATGTCGTTCAACTCGTAGAGTTCTACGCTTACATAACAGTCGGATGACGCAGAAATTCTTGAATTCGTAATGACTCTAGCCTGTGACACAGTTTTCAGGCTGGAAATTCTGTCCGCTACCGATCTGGAATCATCGAATCGATGCCAGTTTCTTCTCTCTCTCCTCTCAGTAGTTCGGGCTTCACAAATCCTCTCGGAATAGTCCCATTTCTCTTGGGTTGACATTGCGCTGCCGAATTCTAAAAATTTCGATTCAGAACTCTCGTTCGACGTGGGCCCTCTCGAACGCTTTTATTGTCGTTCACGTGACTTTTCATCAAAGATCCTACCACCAGATGTCCCGAAGAGATACTCAACACATCTATTAGAGATCACAAGCCTTCCTCTGCCTCACGATCTGCGTTTAAAGACCTGAATCAGCAAACCACGGATTCTGGGTATCAGCCTCCTGGGGGAGAAGAGAGCACCTAGAGTCAAAACAGAAGAATCATTTGATGGAAAGCGATAAAGAGAAGCCTAAATTCTTCTGAGCAATCCACAAATCTCAAAAGCAACACCCCAACCTAATTATTCGAGCAGTACTACAGTATTCGTGAATTACAGTTCGCTGCAAAGCCTCAAACACAGTGGTTGAAATGTGTAATCAAAAGTTAGCGATTATGAGGACGACGACGCCATTGCACGTAAGCCCATCTGCGATATAACCTCGAAATCCTTCTCTCTCTCTCTCAAAAGTAAATTATCATTTGGAGTTCAAATCGGATCTGAGTTTATTCAATGATTTTTCGAATACTCACTCCCAATCACAGAACATTGTGATGACGACAAACAAATGGATCTCCAACACACGCGATCCTCGCCGATGTTCTTCGAGCAGATTCTTTGCGCACATGTGATGGGCTAATAAGTACTCTGAGCAGCCGGGATATTGGTCAAGATCAGCTCTTACCAGACGAGCGGTTCTCTCCCATTGCTCTGAACCATTCCCAACCTCAACCATAATCAACATTGAATTTATAACCCGGATGACTTCCATCATTAATTATAAACTTATCACATCGATTTCACTAATGATAACCATGTTTGTGCACAATGAAATAATGAAAATTCCCTAGTTTTGGAGATATGCATTCGATAGAATTTTCTTCTGTACAGACACCGGGAGGGTGGATACTGGATGAGCATTTTCTTCTTCTGAACGCATCGAATCACCTCGTAGCTTCAATACTGGGCTTCGGCTTTGCACTATCTAAACGACTACATCCAGTTCCCGATGCATAATAACCTCTTCATAAGAAGTTTGAATACTGATCATATGACCACCTGTTTGGTCATTCTGCGAACCGCCTCTCTCGACGAGGACAGGAACAACATTGTTTGTTAAAACTCTTCATAATCTACTGCATATATTTGCGGCGGCGCGCTCCTTTTCGCTGTCAGATATGAAATCATTCTGTTATCACGCTCGACTTGTCTGAGTTTGGTTTGAGAATTCGTTTCTACGACAGCCTTGAACGAAAATAACTTCATCATGTGTTCAAGTTATGACGAGTCGAATTGCTGTCGCTCACTTTGAGTCATGACATCATCCTTGAATAACTTTCAGTTATAACCGTTGGTCGTTCCTTGACGTGTGACCTGGAAGCAGCTTGCGCAACACCCTAAAGATGAGCATGATCAACGTATGCTAGCTCTGGATCTCCGATCTGAGCAGCGATCTCCGATGCGTGCGCTTCTTCAATCTTTACGATGTCTTGTACCATAACTTAAAAAGTCGCGTGGCTTTCGACACTATACGTTACCCCAAGATTCGAGTTCAAGCGATTATATCACAAAACTTGGCTGCATAGGAGCACATCTGGTTGAATGTTTTCTCGCGAGGCTCACAACAGATTCCCTGCGTCGTAGAGTCCCTCACGAAACGACAGGTGACAGTGCTCTGTAAGGTTTTCAATGAGTTAGTGACATCGAGTCAGTGCACCAGAAGTTAGCTCCAAGCTTCCAATCTGCTTGATGTAGGATTCAGATGAGCAGACGACAGAGTGATGTAATTTTTATTTCGTAGTGAACCCTCGACTCAGAAACTCACGTGAAAATGCTTCAGATGGGCGAAGAACACGTGTGCTTCCGCTTCGCCATAGAAGCTGATCAACCAGGTGAAAAACGATTTGGGATCTTTCTTGCTCCGAGAAATATCTTTCAGTTGCACGCATTCAACCAGGAACGAATTATGATGAGTCGCTATCGAACAAATTTGTTGAAACTTTATCGATTCGCGTACTTCGGCCCCTTGACAAATGAGCAAAGTGTCAGTTTCGAGTACAACGCTGCATAGACTGGCACCCATAGTTCCCTGTGAATGAATTGCACCTTGTCAACACATAAGATACATCGAGCAATATGCTTCTCCGGCGTCAGAAACAGAGGTTCTGCACGCTCATAATCCGGGTGCACGATCGATATCGTCTCAATAACTTCGGCTAACATAAATGTAGGAATTGACTCACTTGTGACCCATTGCTTTTCCCGGAACCGCCGGATTTTCCATTATTCCTGTGTTTCTGATAACTTCTGAGTAACGAGTGCAACCACTCTGAGAATTCGAATTCACTTTCAGCGGCCAATTCCAGGTTGGGTTCATTGCTCCAAAGAACTCGGAAAGAAAACGGTTTTGGGTTTTCCATGCATAGTTGAACACCACCGCAGGCGGGGTCTCTGAAATGCAGAACAGGTGACAAATCACTCCACTGCCAGGCGACCCAGCCGCCTTTCCGGCTGGTTCCTCTCCGTTTTTCATTCTCTGCGACGCTGTCAAGGAACTCACGCCAAACTGTAGACAGCTGTCGGAGTGACGTCACTTTCGAGATCGTACTGCTCTAATGTGGTGCCTTTAAGCTCTAAGCGAGCGCTGCGCCACAAAATTGTAGTCTCCATCCCGCGTTGGATTCTTTTAGGGACGTTCCTATAGTACAACCTGGATACGATCATCCTCGATAGACTAGCGTTCCTTTCGTAAACTTCTCTCGATGAAAACCTTTCGCAGGAACCCCACAGGACGTGTCGGACAGAACTCCAATCCTGTGTTGGAGGAACGGAACGATGAGTTGATTCAAATTCAACCTACAACTATTCGGTCAATCATTCCACATCAACGAATCCGATGAGACAAATGAAGTCGTTCCATGAATTGGCCGGTACAAGACAGAGAGCTTCCACATTAATGGGCTGAGGAACGGATTCCTCACCTTGAGTAAAACGGTCACAGGGCGACAGTTGTGTTTTATGATGGGCAGAGCTTGATCTTTTACGCCCAGCCGTCTCATCGCCACTTCCAGGTGACTCACAACCCACGTGCACTGCTCTGCGCAAAGCATCACAAGCTGGAGATTGGCTCCAGTCGAATTCGCAGGTACATACGCAGGACTCCGGAACACCTGGGAGATGGAAACCGATTCTTCAGTGACAATTCCTCTCTCTCGTTTCTCCAAACGCGGTCTTTCGAGTTCCGTAGAATCGCCCCGGAGGAATATCTTCCAGTCAGGAGAAGAGTCGTAATTATTTCTTACATGAGATTCGAATTCTGCTCACTCACCTCTCGGGGAGACGTCCAGACAACCTCGATGGCCTGATAGTCTAAAGCTAGCCATAGTTGTCGTATGTGCAGCAGTGGCAACGAGGCCACAAGAGTCAGAGAATACCCGTCAGTCGTTTTCAACAATATCAATCTTTGGTTCGTCAATACCAGGAAAATCAGGGACAGATGCTGCTGTTCAACTCGGTAATAGTAACTGAGAAAGACCTGAAAGCGACATTGATTCAGATCAAAGTTGGATGAATGTGACGTAACTGTCACTGAGCAAACACTCATTCCTCCTCTGGAACGAGTTTCATTGGTACTTTGAACACACCTTGTAGAATGACTCGTTGACCTCTTCGAATAACTCTTCGACGTACTTGAGGAGCGACTCTTTGGCCAGAAGTTGAGCAATATCGAAACGCTCGGCTCCCGAAATCTCGATCTCGTCTACAGGTATGCCTTCCTCCAGCTGCACAAAAGAGCATATGCCTCAGGCTGATGGACCTCACACAGATAGACGCACATGGGGAGATTTTGAATAACTAATGCTCAACTTTACCTCGATTGCTTGCTCCAAACTGTCCGGTCCGAAGCTGTCGAATTGTCCGGAACTCAAATCTTGAACGAATGGTGTGGGAGAAAAGCTATGGACATCCGCTTGGACAGTCAAACAATTAGCTGGAAAGAGAGTTTTGGTTCGATTTTAAATTTTCAACGAATCTTGAGCTCAAAGCCCCTGAGTCTCGCGTGCTCGGTATGTATCCGATACTGAACTTTCACAGTCAAATCGCGTGGGAGCGTTATCTTTTATAGCCCGAGAGAAAAGTCAGGTTCTTTCGTCCCTCAGCCTTCAGGATGATGAAATGGTACAATACCTGAGCTTCTTGTCTCGTCCCCGTCTTCCGAAGATGAGAGCGACCAATCCTGTCGCGGTTTCGAATTTTTTCGGAGGTGGTTGTTGTTTTCGTGGAAACCGTTATGCGTTTGTTTCTTAGATGAGAAAAATGTCGGCTGATCGAGTGAGGAATCATTCTGTGGACGGCAGCGATAATCAAAATCTTATCATGCAGCACTGATTCTATTGAATTCGGAAATTCTGTGTCAAGTTGAATGCTCCAAACAACGGACTACGCATGATCGCAGAATGGGTTCAAAATGAGTGAGTCACTTCACTGATTGATATCTCTTGATTCTCGAGCTTCAAAACTGACGATGAATAATCCAACTCACCGTCACGAAGGCAAAACGGAGATTACTGAGTCTGGCCAGATAATGTATCGTCACTTTAAGTCTCTGGAACGGTAGCGGAAATCAGAGAGGACGCTCTCCGCATCTTCGAATGAATGTCGATACGGCAAAGTTGTGGAAAATAAGGAGCAAACACGATAACCCACCAGCGTATCACGGAGAAGTGCGTTGTCAAGATAATATTTCGTCACCAATTTGCGATTGTAGACAAATGATTGGAAATAACAGACCACGAGACCGCTCTGCAGCGCCCCGAGCAGCCATGCCCTTCCATATCCAAGATTTGAGTTGACTTTTGGTAAAGATATGATTTCTCGCGTCGTCTCTTCGTGGCTGAATTCTTTCACGAACGGCCAATAGCCATACAGCGGAGTTCGGAGTCTGGAATGAATCATCGAAGCGTTTTTGCCTAAAGCTGGAATATCAGCGCCAATGGAATCGGCGCTCACGTCCTCGAGCGAATATTTTGTTTAGAGCGCCAGCATCATAGGAGTACGGAGAGATGTTCTGGATCACCAACCCGTATAGTAGAATTCGATCCAACTGCTCGCTTAAGTAGCGGACCTGCCAGATTTTCGTTGTCAACTCTTCCCCGCAGAATATCCGTTCAAGCTGCAAACAAAAGTTCCCTTTCTTAAATCTTGTGCTCAATCGAGGGAGCAGCTGTATGTTGTTTTGATGTTCCGAATATTATTCAGTTTGTTGTGGACGGGGCTCGATGAACTCATCAAGCTCGAGCTGCCCAAGAGACGCCTTCAGATGACTGAGGTTCTCCCAGGGAATTCAGAGATATCCAGGCAATAAATTCACGAACGCTCATTGAGGTACGCTCGGGAGAGTGCGAAAAACCCATGAATAAAACATCAACTGTCGCAGTCGCTTCGAACGGCTTCTGGAAGCATTCAGAACGCATGAGGAATAAATGTTGGTGTTTTAGGCCCCGACGACGTAACGACGATGACAACGACCCCGTTCAAAAACCGATTTGAATGTAACGACGTCGAGCCGTGAGCGATTGCCAATGGCGCTCAGGCTTCTCGAAGCCATTTCAATGCATTCAATCTGGGAATTCCACGGCACAAAATTCCTCACCCCCGATGTACTCTCTCGGAAGGGTTTCTTGACAAAGTTCAGAACCTTCCAGATACTTGGCTCCTTCGCGTGATAGCTCGCCATCAACGAAATTGCCCTCTGGATCCAAATTAAACACTGTTAGATCTGGGTACCACTAATTGTGTCTTTGCGAAATGCCCCTGGTCGACTGTCATTGAAGCTGATCGTGTTCCCTTGGTTGATGGAAATTAACAACACGAACCTGTCTACTTTCTATCTAGAATAAGTTGATCATATCGATGGCCAGTGTCTGCGCTATTCCTAAAAGATATTCGAGAGATTCCTGCTAACTGCACAGGCTCAACAGAATACGCGGGATACGGAAAATAAATGTATTCTAACGGTGCGGGAAAAGGACAACGCTTTTCTCAGACAGCGCGGATATGCTTCATCTCACCGAAACATCGAACGAGGAGACTTCTCAACAGATATACATATAGCGTCGATCCCCAAAAAACAAGAAAGCAAAGAGGAAAGCGCAACGACATGAGTCATCCGACGGAATTGTTCTCTCGGTGTGACCTGTCATACTCGGATGCAACACTGCGAATTGGATTCAAGAGGATATAAAGTCCATCAGGAGAAAAATTGACTTTTTGATTTCCTGAATGAAGACCCTTCATCTCGGGAACCTGACTCTTTCGGAAAATCACAACTGATATTTGGCAAGAGGGATGCGAACGATTGCGCCAAGTGTTCATCAAGAGTGAAAG
Organism: Neoseiulus cucumeris; assembly: GCA_021527715.1. NCBI lineage: Eukaryota > Metazoa > Arthropoda > Arachnida > Mesostigmata > Phytoseiidae > Neoseiulus > Neoseiulus cucumeris. Next base: position 676,454 of record JAJSRV010000062.1, on the reverse strand, counting down.
TTTTTTAGAGTTAACCGACGTCCGGGAAAAATCCCCTGGAGCTTTGGAACTCAGTGGATGTACTGTACACTTGTAGTGATCTGTTTTACCTCTTTCACGGAGATTTCCACAGCCTGGAGCAGAGAAGCTCTCGTCTCTTCAGACTCCATCAGAGTTTGGCAACGACGATCAGCACCTTACGCCTTCCCAGATTTTTGTGACAAAACCACCCTTCAGGCGGCTGTTGACACTGCTGGTCAGGCGGGACACTTTCACTGTTCAGCACGCTTTCATTCTGTCAAACGAAATGACGACCGTGGGCATCACCGTCCGAGGCTTCTTAATTCAATTGCGACAGCTATAAAGGAAACCTGTGAGCAACGGAGGAACGGAATAAGTTCCGAATTTTAGCAAATCCCAGACACGGTCTTTTGATAGAATGTGGGGCGGGCGGGCAGCAGCACCAATCAGCTGATGCCCGTTCTGTCTCGAGTCAGGGCTTCGAGTGCTCGAGAGCAACGACAATGTGTGCTGGGATCCGGGTAGTGACAGAAATTGAGAAAGGGAAAACCCGCATTGTTCCGTACCGGAGTACGATTCATGTCAATAGCATTTCGACCGATGGAAAAACCGAAGTTGGAAAACTATTCGAATAAAATGTCAGGACTGGACTCGAAAATCACGCAGCACAGAGAACGAGTTATTCTGGAGCAGGAGTCGAACCTTCAGGTTCTTCTATTCTAGAGCTTCGGGAAGTGTAATTATTGCCCTTGGAGCCTTCTAGAGGAACGGTATAGCCGGCTTCATTGCAGTGGTAGGGAACTTGGAATAACGACGGACATGATGACTGTGATCTTTGCTGGTGGGCGAGTGAGCTCGTGAGCGATATTTCACCGTCACTTTCTTGGTTTTTGGACTCGAAATTCGATTCTCTTTAAAGTCCGACGGTGCTCAATGGAGAGGCCGTCAGCAAGTTTTGGAAGCTCGAATAATTCAAATCTGGCCGTGGAATTCACGGACGTGGACTAAACTTGATACTTTCCTTGGAGATCGATCGATTCTTCGATTTCATCAATTTCCGGGAGGGAAAAATATGAACCTTTGCGTGTACAGAAAGATACTTCTAGTTACATACAGACACGTACGGAGAACGGGGGTGAGAATCCGGAATGCGCCCATAGGGCACGATGGATTATAGAGTTTGGCGACCTTTTCGGTGAGGGTGCATGTCGCCGGGGATTTTTTTGATCGAGACTTCGATGCTAACTGGAAAATCGCTAGCGATCCGTAGTCTCAACTCATCCCATATGTGAGACATACAATTTGTTGAGGTCGACGTGATGAGAGCGCATGTATTCGTCAAGTAACACTATTTTGAGAGTTCACCGGGGCCCGAAGTATTCTCGTTCGATGTGTGTCTCGCAACACTTATACACTTCAAGGTGGATAACAATGACCGCGTGAGTCAGATCCTGAATGTCGCTCCTCAGCACCTCGCAGGACCAATGCGACTCTAGAGCCATGAAATTCAAACCTCCTCCTAGTACATGATTGTGAACGAGGCCTCCATGACTCAGGCTGTTCCGAGCCCCACTGATAGGGGCCATGTTGCTTTCGTGAAACCTCGAAAAACTCATTCGGGAAACTCAACCAAAATATCAGTGAAACACAACTTGGGATTTATTCAAGTTCAGCGGGATATGAGACTAGGAGCGATTCGCTGTACGATCTTCTGGAAGATTTGTGCCGTTTCATCTTGCTCACTCGTCTCGTATTTCGTCCCACTGTCGCAAGCTTTTGCAAGTTTCATATTGATCGGCAGCGAACCTGAAATTCGGAGTCGAGGAAGAACTTCAGGGTAAGTGCGATATTTTTGACGTCAATCCCAGGCCTTAGGATGGAACCAAATATATCGTCAGCGAACATTCCTCGATTTGGAGGATCCATGTGAGATAATTTCTCAAGAATCCGTATTCACCTAATAGTGGAATACCGCAGTGTTGTGCCAGTTGCTCGCCTCCGCCTCCGCAAAAAGGATAACTGTCGACGTTGCAACAAGGGCACTTGAATACCGACATATTCTCGACGAGTCCCAAAACTCTGACGTCGGCCAATTTACAGAAGGCTACCTGCCGCTGAACGTCCATGAGTGAAACATTTTGTGGAGTTGAAACCAACACGGTCCTGTAAATAATTCCAAGGATTTAGTTCCCGCTCGAGAGGCCACGACGGGAATTTACACTCGAATTGACTTTTGATAGGTTTTAGCATTGACGCAATCGATCTCAATTCCCTTTTTTGATGTCCACAGAATCCGATGTGAGAAATCTAACTCCGAAGAGACACAGATTCAAAAGAAGTTCTCCCACAGGAGACCTTCTGGACCAACTTACGCCGTGTCGCAAGCGTTTTTCTTCAAACATTCGACGATCGCCATATGCTCATCAGAGGTCCCTGGCGGTGTATCGACGACCAAGCAATCTATTTGGCCCCAATCTACGTTGTTGACGAACTGTGAGATCATCGCTGCAAGGGAGAAACAATCTCGGAGTTTAAGCTTCGAAGTGAAAACACACTTCGGCTCCTGAATATCGAGGCGAAACTGATTCTCTTCATTTTAGAATCGATACGGTCAGGCTCTAACGAACGAGTGTTGTATGTCTACACACCTTGCTTTTTCGGTCCGCGCCACACCACCGCGTTATCTTCGTTTTTCAGCAGGAAGCCGATGGACATGACTTTCAATCCGTCCACTTCGCACGGTAGCCAATCATCGCATCCTTCTGCTTGGTGTACTTTCATGTCATCGATACCGAGAATCTTCGGGATACTCGGACCGCAGAGGTCAATATCGAGCAATCCGACCCGATGACCAGCGGAAACGAGTCCCCTAGCAAGCTGGACGCTCACTGTGCTCTTTCCCACACCTCCCTTGCCCGACATGACCAGGAGTACGGACTTGACAGCAGCCGTGTAGTCTTTCGGGTCTGAGAACGAATGTTTTCACTTAGAATGAGTTGCGATCCAGTTCCCTAAGAAAATACTGCTGAAAAGAAGATCGCTAGTTTTTTCATTTGCGGTTCGGCGCGGCGTCCGCTTCCGTAATTGGAAGCCTATTATGACTCGATCACGTGATCTCGATTATGTTGGAACATTCCATGAGAGTATCAAGAGCCTGGAGTTCTTTCATTTCTCAAGAACATTTTATTCATCGTAAATAAGCGCTCCCGCCCTCCGTCACGGGAGGAGAATCTCGAACTTTCCAAGTCTTATCATTATTGTAAAATTATCGAATTTCACATTCACATTCCATTCGCAAGCTAGAATAAATAACGAACAGTAGAAACATCAAGTTGGTGCAACGCTTTATATCCGAGCGCTAAAATCACAGTTCATTAGCATTATAAACTCGCTAGTGGAACTGTGGGTTAGTCCAAATTCTCGACGAGAGCCAAGTACTCGGGACGCAGGAAGTCAGAGTCCGGGGGAGCTTCGACAACACAGTTCAAGACAACAGCGGGGAAAAGCTTCAGTTCATCGAGAGTTCTTTCCTGCGCTGTCAGAGTTTCGAGACCGCTCTTCAAAACAGGCTCCCGACACGTATCGAGTAAACACTCTTTGAGGAATTCGTAGACGTCGGCCAACTTCTCGGTGATTTCGAACGTTCCCTGGAGAATCAGTCCATTGGGCAAGCGGATTCTGACCAGCGCGTATTTGTAGATGCGTACTTCACGTTTCGCGTCACGCTCCCTCATAGCTTTGGTTCGGAGCTGAGTCATCAGCTCGGCGTCTCTGGTCCGGTTGGCCTGTTCCTTGGCAATTTCATCGGCTGTGATATTGAAGAAATCGTCCGGCACGCTGAAATTTCCCGATGATTGTGAAGGCAACAGAACTTTGGGGTTACGATCTAAGACGATGTCGAGAGGTTCCGCACTGGCAAGCGCATCTTTCAGAGCGGGCAGCAGTTCGAGATCAGCGTTTTCACTTAAACACAGATACTTCTCTCCGTCATCCGATTCTTTTTCCGAAAATCCGGCAGCTTCGAGAAATTCCTTGGAACCGATGACAGGCTCAACTTTTTCTTTGAACACTTTGTTCGAAAGTTTGATTTTGCGGTACTTTTCTTCGCCCGGATTGTCCAAAATATTCGTCAGGTACTTGTTGAGGATATCAATGCAGGAGCGAACCGCTGCTTCGTTCTTGTTGCATGTCACGATGATCAATGCTGCGGACAGACCCTTTTCCTCTTCGAGCTGTTCGAAGAGAAATTTCTTCAGTTCTATATCTAACTCGTCCCTAGGAAGAGCTTGTGGTCCGAGCATCGGGCACCGGAACAAAAGGCCTTGCACGCCGAGCTGAGTTGGTTTATCCGCGACCTTTGGAGCTAATTCTGCGGTTTTGTTTTGGGCGACCGCCGCCTGCTGTTCTAGCTCGAGTTCTTTCTTGGCTTGGGCTCGAATCGCGGCAAGCGACCAATCGACTTCTTTATTCCCTCCGAGACGAGCGAGAGCCGCAGCTCCAGCTCTCACGGCTTGCTCTGACGGATGCGCTCGTTTGGACTGCGCAGCTGGCTGGGAATGGCTAGTTGAACTTGATGAACTGGCTGACGAGCTCGTGTTCTCATCGGCGAGCTTGTGGCCGGGACCAGCTTTTTTGAACTGTTTGTTGAGCTTTTTTTTGGCGAAGAACTGCTTGATTTTGTCCGCCATGACCTCTGAAAGTTGCTTAGCACCAACGCTGCCAAAAGGATCCAACGGTCAGGAAACGTTTGAAGGGATTCCAAAACTCGTTCTCTCCTGCGCCAGTCACATACAATAACAAACAGTGGCCGCCATTTTGACAAGTTGAGGCCATGCGCCCCGGCAGTGACAGTTGGTTTTAATTCAAAGCTGCTAAGTCACACGAGCTGTCGGAATCGGGATGAATTTCATTGTCCGAATGAAAACTCTATTCTAATGACGGTCATGAAAGCTATACCTTTATCCATGGATGCGGTCACTCGTAGCGATCAGAAAAAGACACGATCGAGCGACTTGGAACTGGGATCGCATCGCCACATAGAAGCTTCACTCCGGTAAAACGTGCATCTGGTGGAATGAAATTGGAACTCTCGCTCGCTTCCGTCTGGGAGTCATTTTTTTGGAAAAGGGTCTCTCGGATCATTCTCGTCGATAAGAAGTTCTCGAAGGTCCAGGAGGGGATTTCCTGAAAAGTAGAACGGAACCGGCAAATTCCGAAAGATTCATCTATGGTGCGCGCGGAACCGGTGGAGATGCGCGAATGGAGTCGGACTTACAATAGGTTATTCGATCGACCGAAAGATCTCAGTGAGGAGGTCGAGCTCATTTTTCGTGAACTTGGGAACTCCTTCCGGAAGCGGAGAACTTCTGCTCGCTCCAAGTTTCCTTTCTTCCACGGAAGTTGTCTCTCGACTTTGTGCGCGCAAGAGTTTTTGAGACATGTTTGAAGCTTTTCACAAGGTCTCTGAATCGAGGGGTTTTTGCGGCGTTTTCAGGCCAACCGAGGCGATCAGAAACGTCTAAATCTCGGGTTGCGTTCCCTCTGACCGTCTCGCTTATTCTGCTAGGTACATGCCACGCTGGATCGTCTAACATCCCAGGGCAAAGTTTCAAAGAATCCGCCCGAGAGGAATTCTCCTTCCGGCGCGGAATAATCAACATGCACGTTTCAAGGTGGATTCAGGAGCATTTCTGCTCGAAATACGCTGACCTGTCATTCAGACTGGAATACTTCATGATTCGCTGGATGTCTTGTCGATCGAGATAATTGAACGTCGAATGGATCACCGGTCGGCACACAGTCGGCATGTAATTAACACAGTCGACACATGGATCACAGTCGGCATGTAATTCTCCCTTCTTATTTTCGTAGCACCAAATGATGTCATCTGGAAGCACGAGTTATGCGGTCGAATATTCAACGGAAACGGTTTCGACTATCCCGAATTCCCGTATGTCAGCGACGCTAATACTTCAGGATAAGAGGAACCAGCTCTGGGAGTATAAGTTGCCCACCCGCCCAACACAACCCTGGCACCTCAGTGTTGAATTTCGGAAGTCGCCTTCACAGACAAACACACTGTCAGATTTATTGGTTCTTACAAATATAATATAATATAATATAATATAATATAATATAATATAATATAATCGCGCTCCGCCGCGACAGTCCCAATGACGACAGAATTTCCTCTGCAAAGAAGGACCGCGTGTCCTCGTGTGGCGCACACTGAGATTACATCTCAATCCGCACGCAAAAAGTTATCAAAGAACGGACCTGACCCTAACTTTCTTGACCAATTTCGAACCCAACACCGGATTGGTCATTCTACCTCGTTCGATGATTTCTCAAGACACGACCTTCGTCGGGGGATTTTGACGAACTGAAAGACCTACATTTCCAACCGACTCCCGATCTCGCACCCCTGGAAGCGTACGCTTCAACAGCTCCAATCACTAGGTCACTGATTCTTGAACAACGAACGGTTTTCTCGAAAAGTTTCCATCCTCGCTTTGGTCACTCTCCCATTTTAACAGGACGAACCTACAATAAATAAGATGCTCTCGATTGATGTTGAACCTCGGTCCATTTCCCGCCTCACGTCCCTTTGATTACCAGTTTTCCATGATAGAACGTGTGAGATCGGCGTCTCCCGTCGCCTCCCAGTTTCACGTTGCTTTCCGGTTACGGAGGTGCGACCCGGAACCGGTCATGAGTCAGTATCTGTAGGAGGTGTGCGGGTTCCGACCAGAGGTGTGCTGCTTCACTTTTGCTGCGCATTATTTTTACGTGATTGCAACGTAAGGGGATGAGATCGCAATGTTGTCGAGGTACAATCGATACCGCCGCTCTTTCACAATCATGGTTTCGCCGCCGCGTCGCAGCCATCTTCTGGCGATTATGCCGGCTCTACGGCGGACTGGCCGCTGTGCCCGTCGTATTCCGCCGCTATTACGTAAAAATGATTCGCCGCGAAAATGGCGGCGGCGCACACTCTCTGATCCCGATCCGAAGTTTTGATCGATATTCAATCTCACATCCCTTCGAGCGTCGATTCGGGGACAACAGGCCTGGAATCGATATCCCACCACCAACCCTCACTTCCCGTTTCTCGCGTTCCGAATCATTTCACCTTTCAAGATGGATTCGTTTTTCAAGTCGAACAATTCTGAGGAATGTTCAGATGCCCGGACAACGAAAGCTTGTGGAGGTCAGCTGGAGTGAACGCTTTATCAGTACCGCGTATCGTCTATGATTCCACCAAATCACATTGTTTGGCTCCCGAGAAAAACTGAGCTTCGATTCTGGTGGCAGTTCTGGCTTGCGCGAACGCCGTCACAACATAACCTTCCATTGAATCTTACGCCAGTCGTTGTTTCCTATATCTGTATCGCGATCGCACTCTGGCAGCCAGCTTTGAAACATGGTCCTCTGTTTTATGCTTCGGTTCTCAAGGAAAGAAGTAAAAAATAAGGATTTTAGAAACGTTTGTCCACAGATTCGACACCGATGACTCGGGTAAAGGTCCTCGCCGAGTCAACATAGAACAAATTTTGGTGAGAGATCTCCAAATCGGATCCGCTACACTCGATACATGCCTCATTAGCTCCGTTCGGCAAACGAGAATCGACGCTTGCGATCTTTGGAGAAAGCTTGAGGCCGAACGAAATCGATTCAAAGCATCGATCGAAGAAGATTACTTTCGATTCCTTTTTTTCAGTAAACCAAGCAAGAGAAGTTTTGTAAATTCCATGACTCCTCTCGCAGCCCGATAATTCACGGCTTCGATCATGAAAAGTGCTGAACTCATTGCTGCTGCCACGAGGAAGAGCGGAAGAAGTTTGACGAAGCTCTTCAGGTCAAACACTCCTCGAGGCTCGTCCGGCCGTAAATATTTGTCAGACTTGAAAAAGCTCGTCAACTGTTCGTGTAGACGCTCACGGCGAACGAGAATGGAAGTTGGACGTGTCACAATGGACTCCGGTTGTCTCCGTCGTTCGTCTGCGTGGATTGACGCCCATGGTAATATTGAATGCTCGAAGATTCTGCTATAGAATGAACTTCTTTGACTCATAGACCTCAATAAGAGCGTCCCTGTTTGCATTTCTCGTGGACGATGGAGGATCCGGCTTTCTGTGAAATCCAAGTACATGCCATCCGAATTTGAACTTGTTGTATACACTTCGTGATCCGATGCGTTGATGAGCATTGGGCGGTACTTCGTTTCAACTAGAGGAACTCCTGCGTCGCGCATCTGTCCGTCATCTAGTCCACACAGAGCACGCTGTTCCAGGACCAATCTGTAAAGGATGAAGTCTTTTTAGCAGTGAGCTTTTGATCGACACATCGAGAAGCCTTTCACTTCAGATGGCTCGCTGGGATCGACGAAGCGGGTGGTGATGTCGTTGCTGTAAAGGTTTCCGAGATAGAAGTTCATCATAACAGTTACGTCGCATATCAGCAGTACAGGACTCCTCTGGCTTCGGAGATCAATGGAAGCTGCGCCTATGAAGTTGAAGACGACGGAGCCAACGTTCTCAAGGAACGAACTCCTTTCTACAAACTTCAAACTGGCACTCAAGAACACGACGAATGACGAGAATAGAATCCACGTGCCAGGAGTTAACGGCTCCAACAGGGTCAGAATGCTCGAACGCTTGTATCTGAGAAGCCGGACACAATGGTCAGTTCCGTACGAGGAAAGGAAGCCATTCATAGCTGTGTGGTGGAACAGCGGGTGCTCTATCCTTTTCAGATGAATTTTAATCTGCGAAATAAGAAGTTCGAATTTGAGGAGCGAACTGTTCCATGTACAGATGAACTCCGCTCTGAGTGGTCCACGAAACCGAAGGTGTGAAATGTTGACAAAGCCGACTCGGACTGGAGCTGCCGTCACACATCCTTTCGGATCGTCATTGAATCTCTCGTTCTTCCAGGCAACAACGGTATTTTTTCTATTGCAAGTGAAGTATCCCTTCGTCTTCCCCAACTGGAAAACAGGGATTCCAAATGTTGAACGCGACAAAATGGCCGTGCGTTTGAAGTCACCACTGAAGAAATGAACAACGCACTTGTGGCGGATGTTTTGATACATATCATTCGCGAGGAAGATATTGAGAGAAGCAGCTTCTGAAACGATGGCAATCCACTGAGGAGCAGCCATAGCTCGCAGATACCACGGGCCTATGGCGTCGAACTTCCCAAAACTGTACATGAACCGCTTCCTTTTGAATTTCTCCATCTCAACGAGAAGCTCGGTATCTCCAAGAAGCAGAGAAGCCTGCGTATGTAAACTGATCTTCGACAGTGTTCCCGAGATGTCTACTATCAGGAGTCGATCGAATTTGATTTCGATGCTTTTTGCGAACTCCTCGATCTGGTCCACAGATGTGTCAGTTTTTGATCGTTCCACAGATTCGGCAACTACTGCTGAGAACAGAATCAGAAGTCTGTTCCACCGAACATTCATATCGTATGAGGGCCCAGCGAACTAGTTGAGATGAACAAACTTGTCTACAGTGGAGGACAGCGTGCACATCACATTTCTCCGATCTCGATCAGAAACCATTGCCACCAGAAGTCTCCTCTTTAGGATGAGAGTCTTCCTGACACGAACAGCAATACCGTAAGCTCGGTATAGTCGAATCACTCAAAGCATGACATCTCCTGGTTACGCGCGACGTGGACCATTCGCTGGTGTAGAGATCGCGACGATTCACAGGAAGATCCGGATCACCGGAATTTCATCAGTCCAACGCTGGGCTCTGCTCTTGAGCGTCAACCGAAATCCTTGACAGCTTGCTCTGGAAGAGCTCTGACAATTTGAGGTTTCACTCACCGAATTTCGATTTGTCCGCAGCTCAATTCTCAACGCTCACGTTTCACGTGGGTCCGACAAATACGATTGAGTTTCTCTCAAAGATCCGCTCCAGAATGTTTCCGGAAGTTGGTCCCGTATGATTCCGATGGTTGTTCTCGATTAGATCTACAAATGTTCGATGCGAGTTCACTATACCGTCGTCAGGGAGTCGGAAGCAGCTACTGAGCACTGAACCAGAATCCCGTTCCATCAAGCGTGTTTATCAAATCCGAGTTTCAGCGAACGAGCGGGACAGAACGGAAAAAAATCTTACAGCAGAAGACTCTGACACCGAAATCCTGACATCTCCGGGTTCCGATCTCGGTTCAAAACTATCCCCAGCGGGCGTAAGACGTTTCATTGAGGATTCAAGTCCAGGAAAAGCTGACGATCCGAGCGTTGCAGTGTCCCGTAAGAGAGGATCTGTGACAAGTTGGCATAAACTCTCAGTGAGACGCCTATAAATTGTCGTCTAATAAACTTCTCTCATAGGACGAATCGTGGCACGCCCAGTTGAAGGTCCTTGAGGAACTTCTCAACATTTGCAATTGATCAAGGCCGCCGGATACAAAGGGAAGCATCGCTTGCCACGTGGAGCGATAGCTGGCGTCAAGATTCTCAGAGCTCTCCGTGTCCGGCATGCCAAGATGGAGGTGCGACTCGACGTAATTCGCTAGAGGCGCAATCATACTGTTTCACTCTCTTTTCCATTGCGGTGATCACCGGAAAGAAACGTCAAGCAAATCTCGTAATTTAAATGTCCCCGTCCCCTTCCCGCTAAGATTTTGCGTTTCATTGCGGCGATCGCCGCGATGATCACCGCGATGAAAGTGAAAGTGAAGCAGTGTGAATGCTCAAGCCCAAGGCCGGCCTAATATCTGCCCTCGTGTAACTCAGCTTGGGCTCTGGGACCATCGGTTGGGACAGAAAACTTTGTGGGAATCGTTTAAAGTCTTAAGTACGAGCCTCAGAAATTTCCGCTGAAACTCAGCTTGCGACGGTGTCAACAAAAATGATAGCAACGATTGTCCGAATCGATGTTCCGTCCGCGCTCGGGAATAAAACCTCACAGAGGAGCAGGCCCCTTCATGCGATACCTAAGGTTCACAAGCTATCTCTTTACCTAGAAACGGACAAATGTGGCGGGAAATCCCTGATCTGAGTTCTGCCGTCAATGGGCTACCATTGCCCAGTTGTGTGACCACCGATCCCGCAAACATCGGGTAGTTATTCTACCGAAAACTTCCTGTTACGAAATCTACCACTTCAGAAAACATGTGCCAATATGGGATACCTCCGATTCGGGCTTAAGACACTCTCGCAACGGCTTGTAGACAACAAGAACGGGTTTTCTCCGAGTGTCTGATCCTAGAAGAGGCGGCAATCTGTACGAAAAGGGTGATGCAAAAGCTGAAGACTATGAACAAACCGAGAATTAGCGAGTGAAAGAAAAGCTCGCGGAAAAGCTCTCGGTGTTTCGAGAAGCATTCTGCGCTCAGAACGCAACTTGGCTTCCTTTTGGAACTTGCAGATTGCTGCCTCTCGGACGGATCGATGGAATGTATCTACGAAATGACATATCAGGGTGTTCATGAATGAGAGTCCAGCTCTTGTCCACACCAAGTTACACGAGGTTGCATCCTGATTTGACTGCTGGTGGGGCGAATCGCAAGCCCGGGGACCAAATTAGGGCTGTTTTTTGTGGGCTCTGTGGGAGTAGAGGACAGAAAAGTGGTGGCGGGGAGGGGGCGAGTGGCCTTTGCCCAACTCAGGAACTCACTCTGCAAAATGCAGAAGGTTTTGGCCTTCGGGTGGAAGAATGCGCTCGAGTAGTTCCAGTAGATGATAGATGTCATTATGCGCTCTTATCGCGAATACGTTCCTCATTGTCTCTCGGAGAAAGCGTCGGCGTTCCTGATTGAGGATTCGTGTCACCGATGGCGAGAAGACGGAAGTCTTCGAACTTCATCATGATTCGGGGTATCTGGCGAACTTACTTGAAGATTGCGAAGTGATTCACCTGGCCGGGTATGAGGACGTCGACAAGTACGTGGGGGACTACGACACCTGCCAGCGGAACAAATGAAATGCTGATCGTGCCGCCGACAACACCCATACGCACGATTTATCTGGACTTTGCCGAGCATTAAAAGAAGCGCGGCGGCGTTGGCGTCGAGAAATCTTTCATCGCAGGGATCGATTGCAACACACGGTATGGCTTCGCTCAAGCGTGCAAAGGAAGTCATTCGAATCCTCTCACATACACAGCAGTGAACAATAAATACCCCTAAACAACCTCAAAACACAACGGATCTGCATACAAAGACAGAATATGTCGGTGACATGTCGTCACCGAATCGTTTGGGGATCTATTCCTAGTTCTGAGGTAGTTCATCACGACAATTACCCCAGCCACTATGAATTCATAAAGACTGTAATGCTCTGGGTATGAAAAACTTCCGGATTTTCTGGAAGTTTTTCCGCACTGGCCTCTAGGTTCGGCCTCCAGATACCGGTGCCGGGTTCGTGAACGCAAATAACTCGCGAGGCCAGCACTCGAAGAGCAATGATCGTCCACTCCTTGAAAATCCATTGAGCCAAAACTAAACTGAGACTAGTCGACGATGGGCATTGAAGGCGCTTGCGATGATGTCTATTCCTCAAAATCCGAGAGAATGTCCTCAAGAGAAGTTTCATTGAACAATATCAGCAGGAGCAAATAGCTCGCCGAGGATGACCGATCAACTTCCTATTTGAAAGTACATATATCTGATTTTGGGATATCCCCCGCGCGAATCGGCGACGCCGACGTGCTTCTAGCCATCAAGCATCGGTCTTGCTTGGGATGAAAGAATCTTGAGATGCTTGAGTTCGTTTTTCCATATTGTCAAAGAGTGGAGCGAATGTGATTCGAATCTTTCTGGCTGTGTTCACGCGATTCCGGTGCAAGTACGTTTCGCACGTGGCCCGCGCGACGTGTCGCTCGTATGATGTTTGCGGCGTGCCTCAGACAAGCCAAACGTATCATTTGAAGAATTTCGCCGCCGGGAACATCAAGTCCTTCACGTGGTTCAATCCGCTCTCGTGAGGATTTCGTTAATCAGGTTCGCCGCGGGAAATGCATTTCGTCCTCACTAAGTAGCAAATACCAGAGTCACGGAAGCTCGGCGCAGAAACTCCTTCGAATGTAAGTTCGCGATTCCTGATTTCAACAGCCGCCGCTGCGAAGGTTTTTCGCTCGTTTAGGCCTAATCGTTTTCGGCCTAAAAGTCCATCTTTGAAACCAAACCGCTTTTCGCGTTGCTCAATCAGCTCAGTTTAGGTGTCTTCTCCAGGGAGTTCCCTTTTCCTAGAATCGAGATGCCGAACGGGAGCAACCACGATTCGCCGCAACAACCGAAGTCATCTCCGATGCGAAGTCGACTTCCTGAATACCTGGAGAACACTGAGGAACGACTTGACGAACTCAAGTCCGAACTTGATGATCAGCTCATGTTCGACAGTTCAGATGAAGGCTATCCAGGAACTCCGAGGCGTTCGTCTGCTAGGAAACATGTCCTGAGGCTTCAATCAAGTGGTAGCCCACATGAGAAGCTGCAAGATGCAACCAACGTGCTGGTGCTGAATCATGTGCCAAAAGTTCCGCACGGGACGCTAGCGTTCGCTCTTGATTGTGTCAACGAAGCTCAGATAAGAGATAAGGATGTTGAAGTGAAGCTCAGCAAATTGCCGGGTGAGTTTCTAGACGACTCTAAGAGTGTTCGCGGAACCTCCATGAATCTGCGTTTTCTACACCCTCGAGCAGATCTTTTTCGTTATTTTCTCGGATTCCTAGGCCGACACAACCTCGCGAATGCATGCAGTCCGAATCGCTTTTCCGTCGATCAAGCTCTTCCTTCGGGAGAGGAGATCGTTCTCGATACGCAACTCTTATTCCCAAGCTAACATCTTGTACTCCATCCCGACAGACCTACTCTTCATTTACAATCTAAGCTCTTCGGGTCAAAAGAGGTTGGCTTCTTATATGAAAGAACGCTACCCTGAAATACACCACTCACTTACCATGGGAGTACCGCCGTACGGCTACCGAGCGGACGTAACCGAAATGATTCTTGACATGTTCAGGAGGAAACAGACGGACCAGATGTCATACACTGTATGTGAATTGAATTGTCTCTCATATTCGTCCGACGGAGAATCCGTTCGATGGAGTCGAGACATTGACGGAGTTTCCTTCGCAGGAGATTTACGAAGAGGTTCCCGATGCGTACTTGCTTCTTCCCGATGATTTCCCGTTTGATACGAACCGGCTGGTTGAAGTCAATCACGAAGGCTTCCACGGCTTGCGATTGAAGACGATGGTACAAACCAAATCTCTCGATCCGATGCATCTGATGTGTCTGATCAGCGTGCGTAGTCTCGCGCCATTGGTGCATCGAATGATCTCAGTGGAGCCGAGAAATCTCGACCTAAGATTTCTTGAGGATCTCACGGCAGAGATCGGGAGGAACGCATCTGAAATCTTCCGTTCCGCGATCGTCGCGCCCGCTGTTGAGGGGGAGAGTTTGAGAAAGCCATTGGAACATCTCGTTACCTGTGTGCCGGGAGTCGAGGTCAGTCAATTCAAGTACATGAATGATCTCAATGGACGAGAGCGTGAAACACGTGAAAGATACTTCCAGTTATTCAGTTTGCTCGTCCTGAAGCTCAAGGGAAGAGAATCTTCGAGCCCTAAAACACGCTTTGATTCCCGAATCCGTAGGTTGTTTGGACGGACAACAAGAAAGTCATCCGCAAGCTCGAGCTACCTGAAAGAGCGGGAGCTGAACCGGTTCCAAGAGGTCAAGTAGCGGCAAACGGGCCTCCGGACGCTCTGCGCCTTGAACAAGACATGGTTAAGATTCTCTCGGATATTCTAAAGGTGGGGAAGAAGTGTGATTTCATTCCGGATACCTGATCGGTGAGATCTGTCTCGCTGATCGATTTTATCGGAACTTACTGAAGAGAAGTGAACAGAGATTTATCCGACGCATTTCTACTGCAGCGACCATCGAACCTCTACATGTCGCTGGGCGACCTCGAGGTGGCTCTGAACAAATTAGCTCTGAGGGTCGGGAGGAGTCTCCGGCAGTTTATCACCGAGCGTCCAAAACACTTCCAGGTGAGTAATTTTTCCCCATCGGGGTGACCATTTCAAAGACGGAACTCTCTGTCCTCAAATACGCGTTGCCTGTGAGGTTTCTTTGAAGATAGTCGCGAACTTCTTCTCGAAGCCACGCAGACATTCTCTAGAATCTAAATTCTCTACGCAGATCTTGGGCGAAGGCGATTATGAAGTGGTCACGCTTAGCCATCGAGCGCAAATCAAACGAGTTTGCAACGATCTCCAAAAAGTGCTTCGACCTCGAAAGCCAAAATGCATCTCGAGCGTCGACATCGCTGCCGCGTTCGCAAACCATTGGCAAACAACGAACGATGCAGATCGGACGGATCGTACATTCAGCGTTGAAGATTTCGGTGTTTGCTACTTGGATGACCTCCTGGTGACAATACCGCAGCATTGGGGAGTGCACTGCAGTTCGTACGTGTCAACAGACGGCGAGGTGGTTAGACGGAGTCACGGGAATGGGGAGGAAGACATCCCAGACTTCGTTCCTCATGATATCTTCGATCGGGTTTATGCCTGGATACCGAGGCATCACCAAACCGAGGCCCAGAAAAAGTCGATGGCCCTCCTCAAACAACAGGTGAGCGCATATCTCTCGGTGCATCGATTTCTTCGAGTTCGATTCTCTTGGAATCAATGTCGACATGCGTCGTCGATAATCATTATTTCCGATCAATTCAGGTCCTCAACATGTTCCGAGGTGATCCAAGCGCCGAACTATTGATTACGTACCTGACGCGTCAGCCCAGGAATCAAACTCTCGAGCACAACAGACTCATCAAACTCGCGTTCCTGCGAGCTAATCGTTCATCCGGTCGCGATAACCCTGCGCTGCCATACAATTTCGAGCTGGAGGAGAGAATCTTTGTCCCCCTGTATCATCGATTCTGTGGGGAACAAGTGACGCTGATCAACTTCGGTGTCAGAGATCTCTTCGAGCTTTTCGACAGCATGCAGGATACATTCATAGCGTCTGGACACGGTCAAGATCGCAGGATATCCCTGACCGCTGGGGCTCGATGCGAGTTACTGGAGCGAAGGATCATCGATCTCCTGAGAATGAGAGAGCGTTCTATGACAGAGGACGAGCTACTCAAGGCCTACAAGTGTCAGCTGACAATGTCGCCGTACTACAATGAAGCCGAGATCAAGAGGGCCATTCGCAAGAGCAAGCTCATTGAGAAGCGTTCAAAAATTGGCGAGAGCGATAAGTATCGCGCGGTACCTGTTTTCCAGTGCGCAATTGCGGTCGCCGTGCAGCCGGACGTCGGACATGTCTTGATGATCTTCATGCTGAGCTACGCCCCACTGAATGTCGCTGTTATCAAGGATAGATTCCGAAGTAGGACTAATCGTACTTTGGAAAACTCTGTCCTGAACTATCTGGAGAATGAGGGCGCCATCCGTCCGTTGGATGACTACAATCCTGAACGAGTTTACGATCTACATGACGTTTGTCGGGTGGTTCGCAACATCGTCTACAAAATGAACGAATTGCCCAACAAAATCTATACGGTAAGCGGGCTGGTCCAGAGTTGGATTCCAACCGATTTTAACCTTGGAATTATTCCTCTTTCATCCAAATCTTTAGAAGGAATTACTTACAAACCATTTCGGTCCGCAGGTTGAGCGGGAACCCTACCTGGGCACGAATTCGCTCTCGAATCGGGAAGTTTCTTTGGCCTCGATTCTGTCTTTTTCGGGTGATTTCACTTTCATTGAACCGGAGTACCTATTAAAGATCATGTGCGATTTCGATATTTGCTTCGAATGGGTCGGCGATTTCCAATTCAAGCTCCGGCGGGAGCTGATGGTCTGGGTGCCGGCGCCTGAGGAAGCTGAAAACATTCCGGGCCGGCGAGTGAATCGAGGAGCGCATCAAATGTTCCGAGCTCCTCCTAGAAGACGTCAGCATCCGCGTGCCCCGCGGCATCAGCCACCGAACTTGCACTATCAGAGAAACGGACATCGACCAGGGGGGAATAACGCACACTAAGGCTCTCGCTGCGGGCTACTCCACTCGTCGGCAGCAAGAGCATCATTTTACCCGTGGTAATGATGCGAACACAGGACACAACATCATTACCACAAAGTACGGTAAACTCGTAACCCCCTGTTTTCTTTCTGGTAAGGGAACCAAGCATAGAAAGAACTTGAGGAGACGCTACTACAACAAGTGACACGTTGGGCATTGACTTCGTGGACCGACGGTGCTTTCTGTTCTCGGTTCTCGGAGCTCCAAGCCAGCCATTAATCTATCTACGCAGCAAGCCTTTCCACGTCCTTCGAATGGATGGGCCGCCATGGCGTGGAGTCCTTCAATGATCGATCCTTCGCTGGAAGGACAACGCTGAATGACACTTTGATTACACGACTTTCGGCAAACTTCTCATTCACGATTCATTGTTCCCCGAGATTCACACATCGAAGACTTGAGACCGCAAGATGTGTCCCTGCCTAGCACCAGGGATGATTCCTGCGCGACTGACTCATTGCAGGATGTGTGAGCGGAACATTGGGATCGCGAGAAGGCACCTGAGGAACAGGTCGAAATATTGATTTCGATAAGATTGAACTGAATTAACTAACGAAGAGGTAACGGAACAACAACCGATTTGGAGACGCAACTTTTTACAAGATCTGTAGCAGCCTGCTACAGGGCCCTGCCTCTTGTTCGCTGAAGGAAATGTGGAAAGTTTTACCTGTCAAATTGGCCTCAAGAGGTTTTTCGGAAAATAGGGTGCTTGAACATTCTTTATTTTATTGTTACACTCTTTGGAGTACTTTAATGTATTTCAGATCTATCAATGTTTATCATTCAAACTGTCACAATGACGTGCCTTGCGGTCTGAATGAGTGAGTAGTTTCCTGAATATTGTCGAACTGAAATTTAGAAATCCAATGAAGGGTACTTATATTGACATCTCGAGCGCTCCATTTGGTCGTCGGTGATCGATGATGAATCGAGGCCACCAAACAATTTTTCGGAAATTATGGTGCCGTTGGTTCTCTGAGACGATCAACTCTGCGCCGGCCAAATGTGAGGATGCGAGTCTCGGGCCAGCTATAATTTTAACTAGCAAACGAAACTGTAGTGGTGAACGCGTTACTTGTCGAAACTTCATAGTCTTCGTCTATCCATAATATATACATAGAAAGAAACGAACTCGGCAGATACTTGATTAACTTCGGTACATAACTAATCGAAGCTTTTGTTAATCTTGTTATTTGTGTCCTTGAAATGAAGATTTAATTTCAAAGAAACGGTTGATCTTTTTATTGCTTGGAGCTATGAAAAGTTTGCGTGTTCACTGCTCGCACGTCATCACCACCACTACCACCTCTCTGCTTCTCCAGTTACATTAGTGTCCGGTCACGATCAGCGGTGATCTCAGTAGGACGCGTTTCGATTTTTTCGAGCTGGAACGGAGATCAAAGGGAGTTGTAGCCTCAAAAATCTTTAATAAAAGTTTACTTTCTCCGCTCCGTCAGCTTCTTCACTCGGAAACCATTGTTAATTAATCGATATTCGTTCCGATATATTCGATCTAGAATTTGAACGAATTTCGAAGAGGACTTTGCGTGCATTCTCGTTATGGACGATGTCAGTGAAAGTCCGACAATCGTGGATGTACACCAGGCCCCAGACGGGAAAAAGCTTGATCTTGTCTGCCTGAACATCGCACTGGAAGGCGGCGATATGCTTGAAACGGTGATATACACTCTTGAGAAGGTGGACGTCTTCCTCAAGAGCCGGTCTTCACACGGGAAGGAATAGATAAGAATAGATGGAACGTGCGTGTCGAGAAAAGAGCAATAGATATCGGGGTCGGGAAGGGTAAAATATCTTAGAATGAAGTTTGACCCCGGGAGGCTTTGTTGACTATATCTCTGGTTTGTTCAGAGTAGTTGAGATCGGCAGTCATGATGGCACCCAGGTCTCTGACTACACTACTGGATGTATGGGGTAATTTACGATCTAGAATTGATATGATCGAGGTTGGTGTGATCTTTCAAATTCGTTTTGGAATCCGGCCTGAATACCTGGCCGGATCAGATAGTTGAGTGCATTGCACGTCGATTCATTGCGTGCTACATATACATATAACCATCTTTTGTAAAGCAGCGTTCTCGGGTGGCGGAACATCTTCGACCTTGATATGCTTCCATCACTTCCTTTGACTTTTAAGAATGCTGAAGAACGCGAGCGTGCCACACGATATTCTGGTGTGGTCTTGATAGTCGAGCTGTTCACAGTAATTCGAAACTTCTGGCTCCTGCCAGAGGGTGGGTTTGACAACTTCACTTGTTGTCGTTGTTGTCAACGTGCTGACGCCGAAGCGGGTCTTGTTGTCGTTGTTTTCTCCGTCGACACGCTTATAACCGCAAGCATTTGAGATGACCGAGTCAAGTGAGTGTTGTTTTTGGCTACCGGACGGCCGTAGTTGCATTGTTTCGGTCGGACGTCCTACCTCAAGGTAGCGTCGCCGACGGGCTGGGTTCACCAAAGATCAGGGCGCGCCTCTTTCGTTGTCGTTGCCGTCGATGTTCACTTTTTCTTCGTAGTCGTTGACGTCGGCGTCTGTCTGTCGCCTGCGTTGAAGCTCTCGACAACGCTCACTCAGTCGGAGCCGAAGGAGGAAGGAACACTTGTCGGAGGCATTGTGGAAGATGTCGACGTATTTCTGGGCAAACCCTGCCTATATGAATTGTTAACAGAATAGCGGTCACAATAGCGGACTTCTTGTTGCCTTACGCCAAAATGATCGTCGCCGAGTATTCCACTGGACGGACGGAAGGCCGCACTTGTGTTCGGAGGCCTTTTTTACGGTTATTAACAGCTGCTCTTCTTTTCTACTCCCATCCCCCTTCCCTTGTCGGTTCGTGTTCGACATTTGACAAATCGTCATACGCCTTGTGTAAAGCACGTGAGCTTACAGATAGAAACACGGAAACACAGATGAAAATTATGATGAACTTTGGGATGATTCTGGAGAGCCGATTTGTTTCTGGAGTTGTTCCGCCGGAATCCCGTTCAAGTTTTGAAATTTCAAACAAAATGCTCCTTTGCGATGAGGATAATTTTTGTTCCGGAACTTGGGACAGCATCTTATGCAATCGGACTTGGCTGGAGCATCTTAGTTTGGGAACGATGATTCACACAACGAACCGGACTCGCGAATTGTGAAGCCATCCGATGTCTTTCCATGAATTTGCACAATTTACAGTGCGGTATGGGAATTTTATCACAATCGTTGTGAGGAGTGCATTGTTGCCTCGATCATTTGGCGAGGAATTCCGCTCAAAATCTAGGAAAATAAAATGAACAAATGAAGAGATGCAATCCGCCGGCGAATGTGAACGTGAAACAATAATTGAAGTGTTCACCCGAGGCTCTGAGCGTTTGCGACTCGCCTTTTCCCAGGAATAAATGGAAGAGACACGAGCGACCTAAAGATGGCCAAATGTTATTTCCAGCACGCTCGAGCGGCCTTGCACTCGTCACTGGCTTCCAAGAGACAAATCAATAGAGGGATATTCCGCGATACAAAATGAGAAATTGAAGGACGGTGTTGACTTTGACGAGTTCATAATGGAACCAGGCGACATCTTCCTGAAGAACGAGGCCGACGATTCCACAAGCAGCGAATTTCGATTCGATCCGAACTCAAAGAATTCCCGACGACTCGAGAAATAGAATTATCTTCTGAAATCCCTGATATCTCCAGCTGAAAGAGTTTTCATAAAAGGCCAACGAGATCGAGGCCCGAGGCGGATGTCGAAATCATAGGAGGCTGTTAATGTCAATTTTTCTCTCACTTTGTGAACAGCTTTTCTTTTGAAATTCGTCAGAATGCGAGAATTCACGCCTGATAGCGGGGTGTATCCTCGTCGATGGTCCAATCACGATCCGCTTCAAAATCGTTATATTTCTCAGTCTATCATATTTTTTTCCTTCCGTTACAGCTTGAGTCGTGAAATTCTTTTCTCGGTCGCCGTTTGTAAGGCTGAATGAGATGTTTTGAGCGAGTCCGCCACTGCCCAGAGTGGTCCTTCTTGAAAAACCTTTCGGAAAAATAGTGATAATCAGTTCGGAAGCTCTTTTACTTTCGTCGGTTTCTTCTCACAAAGGAAAATAACTCAATCAAACGCGTGACTACGGCCACACAGCTCCAAAGCGTTGATTCTGCGTGCTGCTTCCCTGCGACGGAACTGTTCAGTAACTCTCGTCTTGAAGGGCATCCACTCGAACTTCGAAAAATAGACGTTTTCTCACGCGCATTTTCCTGTCCCTTGTCGGTTAGCCGCGGCTCCGTTCTGATTTAATCAATTTTCCACGAGGAAGAAATCATCGCGTTGTGAATCTAGCTGAGTCTGAGTTCACGTTTTCGACGCAGCGGAAGCTATGTGTGATGCCACTTCTTGTGACTTCATCTCTTCTCTTGCGCTTCGGAATGAACGCCGTTAGTTTGAATGGAAAAACAGATTCGCAGTGTCTCGAGAGCTTGGGAAGATTGTGGACCGAGGATTATCCATCTAGCTCTTGATCTGTCACCTACATGCCTCGGTTACAACTGTTTGACGGCATTTCCACGGCAAGAGTGAACAGAAACGCCTATCAGGGCTCTGAAAGCATCAAAACCTCCTCATCGAAGAGTTTTCCCCGAGATACATCGAGGCATAAATTCCGGGTGATCAGTTCGCACGTCAGGAGCAGCACGGGAGCGAGTATCGATACGCAATCATGAAAAAAAAAACAGATCTCGATCATCCATCGAGCGAGTCTCCTGATCTTGGAAGTACCCGAGGTGGACGAATATGATTTGACAAGGAAGCTTGATTCGTTGCCTGAAGTTATGAATATAAGTTTCGTTTTGTTTTCACGTGATGGCAAGCCTTTATAGAACCAGCCGAAATAAGAGCCTATAGAATCTAACTAAGTCTGAAGGGAAGTGACAATTTTGACTCTATCGCTTGAGGAATTTTTCAGAAGAATGAGTATGTCAGGAAATAAAGACGCGTGGAAATTGGAAGGGGGAGGTTGCTTTCCGCATTGTATATACCTCAAACCCGTGCAGAAGCCGAAGAAGATGCGCCATCTGTCGACGCCGGTGTCTAGGGGGGCGAGGAGCGCGCGGCCCTCACTGACGAACGGATGAGCTGAGTCAGTCAGCCACAACATAGGACTTGGCTTCGTAAGCCGGAGGTGATCATTTAGCGCAGGACACTTCAACTGACTTTACCAAAACGCGTCCACAGTGCCGCGGTGGAAACTAGACTGTGGTGTCGTCAGTGAACCTGGGAAAATCAAACACCCTGGAACCTCTCTCGGATATTGCCCTGACAGCCGGTAAGTGCTGACTCCTAATCCGAGTGAATTGTGTTTTGTTATCATCGTGATCCTATTAATCAAACGTCGACAAGCAACAATGTCATACATTTCTTCGATTTCATGAGTTCCAAGAGAATCAAAGTCCGTGTTTCAAGTGGTGGCAATAGGGCGGAATTTTCGTCCACGTGTCGTTCGAGGGTGATTGCGGTAGATTCTCGACGCGGGAATCCCTTCCTCGGACTCAGCTATCCATCGCATACGACTAATTCAATCGAAGTTGTAGATCACCGTGTTGTAGATCATGGTGAACATTTACTCCTATTGAAGTAATTTCGTTCCGCATCTTACTCCGTCCGTGTCTGTATAAACATCGAATTCAGTCCTCCTTTTTGGGAACGAGCAATCATTCTTTGTCGCGACCATGAAACTTGAGGGGAAACACCGACCGTTTGATAAGGAGTAACTAGGAACTTCTAACGCGAGGAAACAGCCGCGCGTTGAGCTCTTCGGCAAGTCATTTCGAAGTTCTCGCCAGAATCATTCAGTTTGTCCGGTAGCGGTATTGTTCACCAGCTTCAAGACCATTTCGGAGCTGCCGAATCCCAAATCATTCATCGCTCGGGTGTCGATTTGTTCCTGCGGGACGCGCCCGAAACTTCCCCATCTAGCGCAGCCTTTTTCCTCCAAGCGATGCTCGAAAAAATCATCGAGAAATCGTTTCAGATGATTGTTCTAGCCGAACACCATATGGAAAATGGAATTCTCGCTTTAGAAAAGAGCTCTCGTACCGCGATCGTTCAGAGTTCAGCTTCGGGAATCGGCGGAGGTTCGTGTTGAGTTAATCGACACCATAAAGAAAGAGTTAGTGAACCCGTTGATCGGTTGTTCTCGTTCACATTCCATTTTGCAGTCAGAGCAAAGCCCCCAGTTCTGTATCTTGTTTTCGCATTCGTCAAACGATCGCTCCGCCGCGTGATCCGGGAACTAATCCAAGAAACAGGAATATGTTTCCGAAGAAAGAGGTGTACCCGTTCGAAAGAGCATTCCTTGTAGTATTTTCGTTTTTTTTTCTCCTCTCGTCCGCAGCCCATAACTTTCAGTTCTTTTGAAAAGATCGACCGGCTTTTGTCCTCGTTGACTGGAGTTGTCGCCGCGGCATTTAACCTTCTTGACTTGGAGCGTCAATTTCTAGCGTTACGTGAACGACACTTCCGATCTGTTTCGAACGAGCGGAGCACCGACCGCTAGCGAAAGCCAAACAAAGTTCTAATCATTGTCTGCTTGAATTTTCGGAGCGAACGATACCCCTTTTCCTGAGAATGGAGAAAAACTTTCGAGCTCGTCAGTCATATGCAAATCAGCTTCTACTATCCTTCCGATTTTTATCTTGGTCCACACGACAGCTCGTGCGTTGAGGCAGCGATCGGTTAGAGCAGTAATCTAGCAGGTTACGATTGAACGCGAATTCCGTTATTCGATGAAACTTCTTCTCTCGTTTCCCCCCTCCAGCTTCGTCACGATCTTGAACTTGTCGGTATATCACTTCGGATCTTGGCACGGCGAGCTGGTGGGAGGAAAAATGATTTTTGTTATTCTTATCAGGCCGTCGATGTAAGCAATCTATTCTCTCGCGATCCGACCCTGGATGCACTTTGTTTCGAAATCATGACGTACACCGGTTAGTGTTTGCGCCTAAACTTTGACACGATGTTCAAAACATTCGCTTTCGGGGTGGAGAGTAGTCTTACCTCAGGACCAGAAAGTTTACTTCAGCCTCAACGGTCACAAGCGGTCTTCCGAACAACCAGAGCAAACCTCGATCGAATGATGACGACCGTGAGTTCTTGGGTAGATCTTCGCTGCGTCTGACTCGCTGTCCAAAATGACAACAGAGTCTTTCTGAACGGTACTTTGCGGCCCAAGGATTGCGTGCAATCCTTTCTGGAAAGCAAATGTCCAAGTGGTCTCATCGGCGGCGGACGTTCTTGATATCAGCCTTCCGCGGTGAGCACGATGTCTCGCTCACGCAGGGCAAGATCATCGACGGCAATTATGGGACATTGTGCAACGGAGAACATGGAACAAGATCCGATTATCCGTGATTGTCGAGATGTTGATTATAATGAGCGAGGAACGATTCATCAAAACGCGGTGGACAGACTGAGGAATTTTAACTAATTTTTGAGTCCTGGGCAGCTCACAGCGAGGTGTCCGGTCGCGTGTACTGTGGAGACTCGCCTTCGGTCAAAATTTCTTGGGATGGTTGTCCCGCATTGTGCCAAGGTCGTGGGCACAAACTTCTCACGAACCTCGTTTCAAAATTTTCTCGTCTGCCTCGTATTGTGTTTACGGCCTGCCTGCTTGCTTGCCCGACTGACTGTCTGACAGTCTGCCTCCGCCGCCGACTTGAAAAAGGAAACTCCTAAATTAGATAAGTCGAGTAGCTCTTTTTCTTGCTCATTTTCCTGCGTTAAGAAGTCACAACGACTGGAAAGCACCCAACAAAGGTTAAGTGAATGAGAATTTCCCAACACGTTGTTCATGACACACCGGCTGCGATGTTGGACGTGTTTACAGCTTAATTCCGCAGAGATACGCATGATACGATCATGCATAGTTTCATGTCGACTCTTCTTCAACACAAGTTCCGCGGTGGAACTTTCAACTTGACTTAACTGGGCCAGTGAGAGGAATGATCTGAAGCGTGAAACCATCTTTTGGCAAGTTGGATAGAGTCGCGAGGTCGATTCCCACGTCCTGATTCCACAGGATGGCCTCCTGCGTTCGAAAACTCGGCCAATTAGCCAAGCTCAATGATTCCAAGACCAGCCCGAACCGATGCCGAGGTTTCATTCGAAACGATAAGTTTGAGTTTGAGAGGAACACAATTTCGTGAAGATTCTGAGCTTCCAGATTGGAGCAATTTTCGGACGACCCGTGGTTTCTGATCCAGACCTCGGCGAATGAATTTGTCTCGTTGTTGTCGAGGACGATGGTGCGTGAGCCTGAATCAAGTTGTATGCACAGCAGAGATACACATACAGGAGTCGTACTTGCAAAACCAGCAGTACTCGTTAAAACGTCACCTTTGCCAGTGCTAGTTTTCAACGTTTCAAGGTCTGTCTGCAGCTGTTTAAGTCAGTGACATCCAAGTGATCCCTACGGCTGAATTTTTTTCTTTTTCTTTCGTCCGTTCATTCTTTGTTTTGTTAATTGGACAGTGGCTCGAAAGAACCAGGATTCAAGACCCGAAGCTCGTTGAAATATTTACGACGCTGCGCTGTGTTTACGCCGCGGCCTTCGTCCAGGTGATGTTTCTGGTTGACAACTGATTGTGCGCTCCAGCTGTCATCTGAGGATTGCTGCTCGAGATGGAATTTTTGAATCCGTTTGCCATCGGAAATCAGAATGACGGCAAGAGAGAAAATGAAATCGTCCGCAAAATGGAGAAGATGAACTTCGGAGCGCTCGGTTTTGAAACTGTCCACATTAAATTTCTGCATTCATGCAGTGGCGACAACAAGAGATCATCAAGTGAGATGGAACGACCCTAGAAGTGAACGAAAGCTGTGATGCAAATGGTGATCACTCAGACTTGTTGGACGCGTGAAGAGAATTCTCACTTCTCTGGTTTGCTTTAGGCGATCACGGAAAATAATCGAGCTCAACAGAACCGCAAAAGAGCCCACATGCGAACTAGCCGAAAAGTTGAAGATCCCAGTGATCAGGTCTTCCTCGAAAATTCTCCCAAGACCAAGTTAATTTAGAACTTTGATTTCGACAAGGATCGAATTCGGTATATTTCGTTCGCCAATATCCAAGAGCTAGCGGAACTGAACACCCTGAATTCCACGTGAAAGAAATTGAAGACCTAGATTTCAGATTGAACTGAAAGAGAACAGAGAATCCCTGGAATTCTGACAGAAACTAGAGATGTCCTTAGATTTAATGTTATTTGTCGCGGAAGCATAATTGTTGGCGTCATAACACGCTGCTTCCTTCCTTGACCTTACGTGCGGTGACGGGACGCCCATAGTCGTCGGTGCTTGACTAAACTTCCACGAATGGTCTGCTTGCACTGGTCAGCGAATAATCAGTTGAGTTCTTTTTTTTTGTTGTTGAGCTGAATGTTGAAGACAAGGACCACAAAGCTTTCTGGATTGAAGTTCGTCCGTTTTGTTGCTTTCGTGCTATCTGCTTCGAGCAACCGTATTCGCGCACTTGACATCTTTTCTCCCTTATGCTTAAATTCAGGCGAAAGGCTTCAGTATTTCGAACAAACAGTTCTTCCAATGTTGAAGCGGACCACCGAAGTTGGAATGATGGACGAATTCTTTACGACGAGATTTCGAGCCCAGCAATCTGTGGTTGAAGAAAATGAGACGTCGTCCTTGCAGAACTTCTCAGGTTTGAACGAGCAGAAAAAAACAAAGCATAAAAACACTCAACGCTGACATACTCGACACATTCATTATCGTGTGTCGCCTATATTTTAAGTGTCTCGTTGCGAAAGAACAGAGTCGTATTTCACGGACGCTTGCGGAAACGACGCCCTGAACTTATCAGATGGAAGTTGCTGCATAAAAACGTCCGACCAATTAGCGGGAAGCGATTAGTTTCAGAAGCTCTATCCAGAAAGCAAGAAAAACCTTTCGATTTTTTACTTGTTACAGATTATCAATGAACCGGAGATAGCGGTCAGCCAACCGGAGATGTTCTGCGTTCCTATAGGCTGCTTTGTTGTGAGCCTGCTGGTGAGTTGCTTCCTTGTTGTCTAAGCGCTCGGAGGAATCCTTTCCGGAGTGTTTCCTGCCTTGGAGCATTTAATGAACAGGTCAGAAGTTCTCGCAATCAAATTTCCCAGGTGGTTCAGGGGAACGCGGCACCCGAAACTGTCATCGGCGAGAATGGTGAAGTTTATATCGCACCTCCACCTCAATTGAGCAGAAGCCTCCACAAGAAGTTTCCGGGATCCCGAAAACTTCATCCCGCTCTACTGCCCCGTAAACATCAGGGTAGGTGTTCACACACACACACACGATGAACCTCAAGACACAACTTGCAGACAGATTTCAGATGCGATGATAGGCGGAAACTGTCTTCAATCGGATTTCGAGGTAAAACCGATCACTCTGGTCCATCATGGCTCTTCCCTCGGCGACGTGACTGGATTTAGTTTTCTGTCGCATTTTTCTTCCGGGCGGCGTTAACGAGATGAGCTTGAATTGCGACTGCGAAAACGCGCTTCCGACGTGAAAACCCCGTTGTGCCACTGAGAATAAGAAAACTTGACTGGAAACAGTTCTCACTAATTTGGTCGAGTTTTCCTTGTTTTGCCACTGGGCTTGGCATGACCCGTTTGACCTCGGATATTTCTGTTGTCTGCGATGAGGCCGCCAGAAGGCTTTGTTCCGCGCCTGTCTTTGTCGAACGCCTTATCCGCGGCTGTTAACACGACGACATCTGAAGACGGAATGAGAAAGAAACAAGGGAAGGCTTTAAGAAAGCTGACAACGCTACTCGGTCGATAGCGATACTGTGGACATGAATAATTGCTACTGATTGGAGGTTGACGACGATGATCCGAAGATACTGAACAGCGCTCTCCAATTAGGTTCCGTTTCAAGCTCGTCGAAAATGACAAAAAAGAATCGATCATCTCCTGCTTCCTGTACTTATTGTGTTTTGTGACTTTCATCTAGGTGCTCTGGTACATTCGTTAGCTGTTTCTGTGCCAACTAAGGAGAATAAGGATTCTATTGAGCTCGATCGGACGATAGAGGAGGAGCTTTTTCTGCCTGAGCAAGATTTGGCCCTTCCCAAGCTGCTCAATGTTGACGTCCGCTGCAATCGCAACTCCCTCGATGTCGTAATGACGTTTGACGCCGAGTTTCACGGTGAGTGGCGTTCGGACATTCCCTTCAAGTTTCCTTACCTCCAGATCTTCCCCCGTCCAAGAAGGGGTCGCATTCTAACTAGAGTATTCTCGTTGCTTCCAGGCGTGGTGTACTCGAAAGGCCACTACTCGGACCCGAACTGCCGATATCGACAGACCAGTCCGGACCTCGGTCCGAACCAACTGAAGTTTACAATATTCACCGACAAATGCGGCAGTCGTCTCGTCGACGGTGGTAAGAATGGAGAAGCCTTCATCGAGAACACGGTTGTTGTCCAAAACACGGCCGGTATCCAGGTGAGATCTTTTCCATTCTCAGTTTTCGATCAGAATGCCTCAATCCGTTCCTCACATCCGAGGAAAATCGTAAGTCCGCCTCAAGGGGAACTTCAACTCTGTTTTTGACTCATGTTTGATGTGTTCTCTCTCCCAGGCCGCTTCAGATACCGCACGTGCTCTCAGATGTCGTTTCGAACGAGATAATATTGCGCGGACGGTATCTTCGTCGCTGTCAGTCGACGTGCTCGACGTGATTTCCGTCACGTATTCGGGGGACTCCATCGATTCCTACATGGACGTGCAGCTCGGCAAAGGTCCTTTCCACGCAAATCCCGTGAACGGACCCGTGAAAATTGGAGAGACACTCACCATGGTGGTGTACATCCACGGCGACGACTACGACGTACACGTTGCCGATTGTATAGCTCACGATGGCGATGTGAGCAACGCGATCCAGCTCAGTAACAATCGCGGTTGCGTGAGCAAACCCAAGGTCATGGGTCCATGGCAGAAAACTCGGGACACGTCAACTACTGGAGCGTCGGCCATCGCCTGGGCGTACATGGAAGCGTTCAAGTTCCCCGACAAGCTGGAAGTATTCCTCGAATGCAACATCGAGATCTGCAAGTTCCAATGTCATCATGACCCGAATCAGTGCCTCGTTGGACGCAAGAAATCCGCGGCCAGCAGAAAGCGCAGAAGCGCAACCGATGTCACCGAGGTGAAGTCCAACTCGACAGCAACACTCCGAAGGGTGAAAGCCCGAGTTCGGAAACAGAAATAAGTCGTGCAACCAGTGGAAGAGCACTTGCCCGAGGACGAATCGGATCACGAAGAGCAGGATGAGGAGTTGGCAGAGAGCGCGCATCTGATGCGGGGTATTCGAGTTATCGCGCCTGAAGACAACGTGGAAACTTCAACGGGACCCGTGCGTAGCTCCACTTTCGTGGCGGTGCCCTCAGTTGAGAGACCGAATGTCATCCTCGCACCTCATCCTCACGCAAATCAGCTATGCGTGTCCACCTCAGGATTTCTGTTCTGCGCTTCACTAGGAGTCTTACTCCTGATGAGTTTATTACTCACGATCGTCGGTTTGTATCTTCGTATGCGACAGCTAGACCCTGAAGTTCAATTGATGACAGAAGCCGCGATGGCCGGGACAATGCAGCGACGTCATGTTATTGCTTCCATATCATCCCGGGCCGGGCAAGGTGCACCTCGAAGGAAAGGCGATTTCTGAGGAATTCGAATTCTAGCGTTGTCAAAAGAAACGGGAAAGTTCTTGTCGCGATCACAGGAAGGCGCTTGTCGGTCGATCAGCTGAATATTTGTATTTAAACTGTGGAGGAACAGGAATCTCGATACATTGTAAATACGTGAAAGACATTTCATCGGATTCGCCTACGGGGCGTCACATACTGCGAAATCATGGACGGAAACTGTAAATTTATGGAAATTGTCAAAAAATTCGTCCTCCTACTCATTCTCCAGACTGTTTGAGGCTCCTGCCAGAATGCCAGGTCAAGTGAGTGGCCACGAACATGGTTGAGTGGAGTCTTTTCACCATGGACGGAACGAAACGTGATCGAGCTCGAGTATGACTTCTTGTCCCCGGCTCCAGGATTTCAGTTCGGGTCTCAGAACGGCGCCTCGCGCGGGATGCACATATACAGGCATATTGTATTCTCAAGACATTTGCGTTCATCGGACAACAGAATTAGTTCTCTGGATAACCGCAATGGTTCGAAGTACGTGAGTGGGACGCACACGCTCGGCACGGGCCTTCTAAGAAGAATCCCGTTCGTCACGGATTTTCTTCCCTCACTGTTCACTGAATTCGAGAAGATCCCTCCAGAAGAGAGGGTTTTTGTGGAGCTTGTTTCGTTGAATCTTGTTGTCCCTCATTCACAGAGGGCTGTTACTGTTATCGATTGAGACGGCTGCTCATCTTATAAGGATCAGGTGGAAATCGAGTTTTCCAAAAACAAAGCCGGAGTTCAATCGCCTCCATGAGCTCTAGTTGGATATGAATATAGAACAATAAAACTGTTGAAATAATTGACTGGCCAATAATTTGTTGTCGACTCGACTCTCGTTTGAGTTCCTACTTGTAGCCATCATCGTCCCAGCTTGGAGAACGCTAAAGGTTTTTCCATTTTTCGCGAAGGAACAGATCGAAACAGATTTTTCACTGAATTTCAAATCAGTTTATTCATCTTCCAAAGCGGCCAACCCCAGTTGTGGATCCGCTTGAGCATGAACTCTTTCAATATGTCTTCGGATATGATTGTGAGTGTAGCCGAAGTAGTCACAAAAACCACACTTGAACTCGCGCAGTCCTTGATGACGCTTTTCGTGGAGAACGAGACTTTTCCGATGAGTGAAATATTTATCACACTGAGCGCACTGGAATGAAGGTTCCGAGTGAACGAGCCGATGCTTGTTTAGATCTCCTCGAGCGCTGCTCCGATAGTCGCATAAATCGCAGGCAAAGGGTTTTAGGCTCGTGTGCGTATGCTCTATGTGGCGCTTTAGATGCGCTTTGCGATCAAACCGTTTCTGGCAGTGGCAACATTCATGAAGAGTCGACGGGTCGCCATGAACCAGTTTCATGTGCGACCGGAGTATATATTGATCCTTGTATGTTCTTCCGCATAGCTCACAATGATTCGGCAAGCGGTTGTCGTGTCTTTCATTATGCCGCCGCATCTGATTCGTCTGTTCGACGACAATTCCGCACTTTTCACAAACCAAGTTGGGGTGTTTGCGGACATGATGGCGGAAGAGTTCATCTCCAGGGAGCGTCACATCGCATTTTCTGCACACCGTCAACTTCGAATCCTCAGAATTATCTTGGTGATCTAGTCGCAGATGCTGACTGAGGTGGACCTCGTAGAACGAGAAGAAATCTCAAAACGGGCATCGAACCTCTTCATCTGGAACGCCCCTCAAGGTGATTTCCTTGAAAAAATCCGGATCTTCGATGGGGAATGATCTGTACACTGGAACCAAGGTTACGTCGTCGACCCAATCCGCCGTTCCTTCTAGCACAGCGAGGCTCACATTTAGGGTCAGTGGTCCATCTTCGGTATCCATGTCGAGTGTCGAGGTAGCGCCATACTCCTCGTGTTGTACAATTGTTTTGAGTATTCGATCGGCAAGCTGACTCAACCTCAAAGTTGGTGGAACATCTTCCAGAGGAACTTGGACCAATACTGAGATTAGCTTGGTGAGAACTACGAGAGAAACATTCTGCTCCGAAGATGCGTTTCTTGGCGGGCGCCCCGGACCCCTGCGTCCAATCAACGCGGCCAGAGTCTGAAGATCCAATCCACGAGCCTCTTTTTCCACTGGCTTCAGAGGAATCGCCAAAGCCTGGAGGGAAAAGTCAGACTAAGAATCTTTCAAATTTCGTCTCGACCAGGTTTGTGGAAAGTATATTTTCTTGCGGGAGGCGGGAGCAGAACATTCAGGAGACCGAACTCCAAGACGAATATCTTCACTCCAGTTATTTCAGCTCAATAATTCCTCACCTGTTTGGATTCGAAATCTATGTGAAGAACGTGGGTCACACCCGAAATTTCCATAACCGAATTCGTGCTCAAATTGACGGCGTTCTGGATGTCCAGTTGGAACGTGTCATCCTTGTCATTCAACGGTATATTGTCAAGAGGAATTGTAAAACCCTCCTGCGGCGACGAAGATACATCCTCCGGCAGGGAGCTTCGCGTCTAGAAAAAATTGCGAGTTTCATATAGGCGTCGTTCTCCGATAGTAATATTCACAACCTATTCTCGATCAATATCCAAACTTCGGATTTCGAGGATTCACTTCGCGCGGGAAATGCGATCTGAAACTTCGATATCGTACTTTAAAGAGACGATGTGATCACATGACGATGAAGTGTCACAAAAGCCCAGAGGTCACATGGTTTCTTTCTATCACGTGAACGAAGCTTCAGATAGCCGTCCCCGATCGAAGTTATTTTCCGCACTTTCGAACTTTGGAAATCGATATATACTCAGAACTCACTTCCTCCTCTGGGCGGCTACTCTCCCCCCTCTGTAGAAAACTTTCATAGTTCAGTGAAAGTTCGCACATCGCACGCGGGAACGTGAATCATGACCTCGTCCTGTGGATCGGCGATCAAGAGCGCCGCATCTTTTCCTGGAGAATATATCCTGCTGAATGTAAGCTTGAAACCCCGCATTGCACCCCAATCACCAAAGTCCAAACTTCTATTTTTGATCTTTCTCAGCCAGAAGTTCAGAGACTCGGAAATTGTGTCTCCATCCCATTTGTGGAGCAATAAACAGACGAAGCCGAACAGCTTGTAATTTAACAGACCTCCCATACTCACTTCCTCGTTCCGTGGAAGATCAGTTTGATTGAGTGAGCGCGTAGAGTTACGCACTCATCAGATAACCCGCCCGCAATCGATGCCGAAGAGCTTGTTGTCCCTCATCAGATGCAGGAATAGCTCTCCGTGCCTTAGACAAGAGTTCCGTCGAATAAAGCTCTCCGCGTTTCGCGATCATATGTAACCCAGAGTTCGAAAAGTGCTCTCTGTTCGTTTTGTCTTTCTGGCTCGCAGCTGTTGATGATTCCAAGTGCTTGGACAACTTAATAGGAGGTAATAGCATGTGATACATTGTGCATCGATTAGGTCTCGAGCCGGATACTCTCCTTGACAAGAGAAATGAATTTCTCGCGCAACCGAGCGTGTTCACCACAATTCGAATGACACCGGCATGCATGAATTGAATATCGAACTACATATATCTCGGAGACAGTCCAGGTAGGAGGAAGAAAACTCTCCACCCGTACTCATCCGAATTCATAGCCTGCTCAACCGGGAGAATCATTTCCAGGTCCAGATGGCGATTTCCTTATGGAGATCACGTCTCACTACCTTGATCCAGCGGCAAATTGCGGCGTCGGTCGCCTATCACGGTTCCAGGAGGAATTACGCTGATGATGAGAAGACCATAACCGTGTCTCGACGAAAAGACAGCTTTGTCGTCGAGAGTGATGCCGTCAAAGATAAGCGTCTCTTCATTGATATGATCGAGAGGTTCAAAGTTGCGAATCCAAACCGCAGAGGGCACGTTGAGTTCATCAACGTTGCGCTCACACACCTTGAGGAGTTCCAGGTCAGTGGGTCGGGGGAACTTCGCGGGCGTCGTAGCTTCAGTCGTTTCGAGATTTGGTTGGAATTCTCCTTCCCTTGAATTTCACGGACCATATCGATTCCAGGTTCATCGAGACATAGAGGCGTACAAGGCTCTGTTCGATCTATTTCCAAGAGAGAAAATGAAGCCCACGAACTTGGTCCAGGCGGCCTTCTACCATTTCCCCCGCCATCAAGATTGCGCTCTTGCAATACTCAACAAGATGGGCTCCAACTACCTCATGCCGGACAGGCAGATCAGAGAGATGATTTTGGAGATTTTCGGACCTGAAACTCACGTAAGATTTTCCGTGGAATCTAGTCACAACCAAAATCCATCTCTTCGTTTTGATCCGGCCGCCACAACTGATGGAAAGCGGATTGCGCTTCGCGAGGAGTTCCTGTTGTCGCTCAGAAAAACGGTTTTTGTTATCTATAATAATCTGTTTTGTTTTTTTTTTGCCGCAGGTGTTCAAGAAATTGTGCCGAATGATGTTCTGGTTGCCAAAGTTCAAAAAGGCCTCTCCTTATCCGCTCCCGAGGGATTTGCCGAGAGACCCGAAAGAGTTGGCGATCCTGGGCATAAAACGAATTACCGGAGTCGATCCCGCGACAGAAATAGACATTTTCGAATGCAGCAGGCTGAAGGAGTCTCTAGACAAAACTTGGATCGTGTCCGGACAGAGTTGGAAGGTAAATTTCGGACGACGAAATTCAATACGGAATATGTACTTCTTCTAACGAGCGAAGCAAATCCGAGCGGTAGCTCTTCTAAACAGGAAGTTATCGCTGCTCGTTTTCCGTTCGAGGCGGAGCAGCATGTGCCGGAAAGTATTTACTTGGCGAGCTTTTTCCTTGCAGCAGCGGGACCTCCTCCTCGAGGAAAAAGGGAAAGTTGCCTTAAGGATCGAAGGACCGTTCACTCTTTGGATGAGGCCTCAATCGATCCAATACTTCACTCTGCTTGGAGAACAGAGAATCAAGCCGGATGTGATGATCAACACAGATGGTGAGTTCTTTTCACTGAAATTAAGCCTCAGTAGTTCCGGCAGGAAACATCATCCCTTCGGTTGTTCTCTATGGAGTTTGAACAAGAGTCTCTAAAGTCAATCTTCGTCTTACAGATGTGTCCGACTTGAGAATGAAATTTTTCGGCGAGAAAGTCGAACCGTCGAAAGATATCACGAAACTGCCCTGTGTTCACGAGCAACTCGACGGAACTGTGTTCGCGTGTTGCGCGACCGGAACTTCTTCACGAGATTCATTACTCTCGTGGCTACGATTTTTTCAACAGAAGAATCCAATATTAGAAAAACTACCGACGGTTTTCAAGTTAAAAGCACCTTCGGAGGCTCTCGTTGGCGTTGACAGCTCGGGTGAACCGTATATCAAATCTGGTGAGCTCGCAGCTCCGCAGTAAAAGTCATCGCATCGTATTCGATGTGGATGATTAACGCTATTTGTATCTTTATGGTTGAATAAATTGTAGTTGAGACTCCGATCCCACTTTTCTGGCTCGATGATTGATGGAAGCGCGAGCGGATTGCACCCAATTCATTGATAGCATCTCGGATGAACGTTCTCAATGAAACTGTTCGAGTAACGGGGTATTCGTGCTCGATTCAAATGAGAGATTCTGCCGTAGCTCATATGATCATTTGGGTAGCAGTCCCCAAACCTGCGAATCCGTCAATTTGGTCTAGATGATCAGCAGAAGCTTGAATTCTTCATGGGTCTGAACCTTGCAAACCACGCTCGCCTTACGTCGAATGAACTTTCCGCTGATTTGTTTGATCCGCTGTTTCAATCGAGCTGCTGAGACCTCACAACGTCATCTTGATGTACATATGTGGACATCTTTCGAAGTTTAGAGCGGATCTTCTACACCTCTCATAGTTCCTTCGTCGCAATCCCTGCGTTGAGGATGTCGACTTCCTCCCGTTCTCGGAGATGTGGTTTTTCAAGACCTCTCGAAGTGGTGGCGCAAGATCAACAATTATCACCGTGCACTCAGAATTCACTCGAAGCTTCATTCCTGGGAGAAAATACAATGAACGTTTGGATCGAAACCCGTGCAGTTATGGAGACGCTGTCGATATCTTGGGAGGTCCGTCCAACGATGGCCGATACCCGTATTTGCTGAATATATATGTATATTCTCGTGTCAATCCTGATGAATTCGAGTGAAATATGAGCAGTCGGAGAGGTCACATCTCGGGATAACCCTTCGAATCTGCCAGCGGTGTTGTTCGCTGTCCGATTCTGCTAATCACAGTAATTCATTAAAATGTATCAATATGCCTGCAAGGGGAACAGCTGATCTCTCCAGTCCATCGTGAATTATCCGCTATGTACACAGGAAGGATACGAACGAAGAGCTGTCCGAGTATTCCACTGACTCGTGATTGGCTCAGGCTCGAACTTCTCGCTCATCATGGAATCGTAATAGAAGCCCCTTAGACTCAGCCAGAGAGATCCGAGCCAAGTTCATGCGACTTCGGCTCGCAGCCATACTGAAGGTAAAAGGTGATATTTTACTCTTATTACCATCGAAACGACAAGACTTTCCTCGATTGGCGACTTTTCTGGGCGGGGACCAGAGCAATAGAGTGTTCGACCGCCCGCCTAAAGGCCTCCCGGCGCTCACACAGCACTTCGTTGTCTTTGTCGTCACTCGCAGCCAGCGGCAGCAGCAGCACCACACAGCCGGAGTACTTTCAGCATAGAGCTCGTCGTCTGGGCGTTGGCGCATAGACAAAGGAGTAGCACTGTAAGTATCTCTCTGGTACATTTCAAGTCAGACGTCGAGTTACAGCTGGTGTTTGAATTCAGAGTACCCGAGAGTCGGTGTTTGTACATCTGATTGCTGGTAAGCAGCTATAATGTGTGTGCGTGTGTGTTTGTAGCCAGTGACTTCCCGTAGACGCTGCGGCACTGAAGTATTGATCGGAACCGGAGCTCGGCTACCCGGCTGTAAGCTCGTACATGTGAGCATGCGGACGCTTCCCGAAGTTCTTCAATGCTAACGAGACCGACGATCGCTCCGAGTTCAGTTCAGTTCCATCCATCATAGTGACCTTCGTGGAGAAAGAACCCCTAACCCAGTCCGTTCCGCGGTAACGCGGCCATCTTGAACTCCGGAGCCCAGGCTCTGCACTCGGGAGATAGAGTTCAATGAGTGCGGGTTGAATATCGGTTCCAAGCGGTCGCTGTTGCCACGCAGGTGCCAGCTTGGAACTTTTGACAAATCGAATTTAACATTCGTATCCCGGCCAAAAAGCGCTCGCCGTGAGCATTGGGCGGTTCCCCGTCTTGTCAGACGGAATGTCATTCACCGTGAGCCGGTTTCCCCCGTTTACCCCTCACCTTGAACTCTCTGCGCGAAACTGTTTCACGCTGAAAATGAGCGCGATTCTCTAATCCAGTGAATGATTACCGTCGCTTTATGAAGCAGCTCGTTGCTATTCGTTTCGACGTGTGACCAAACAGTTCCAAAACATAGATGGGCGACCTCTAGGGCCCCAGACGGCCGGAGCCTCTGCCAACTCTGGACAAACGCTTGTCTTCTCGGCGTGCGGAAAAAACATCGCTCGATGTGGTAATTGTCAGTTGCTCAGTCAGTGAACACGTTACCCAGTTGGTGGGCGAGGACGAGTCCTCATGCCGACAGGCTACAAGTTGAGGCCAAATCATTTACGCACGACCAGGTTGGGTGATTTTAACTAAGGTTACCACGTTATATTTTGAGCACAGCTCCGGCTCCGAGTGTCGAATGAATAATCACGCTCCATTATGTGCACCGTCGGGTTGATAGACGGGAGCGACAGCGTCGTCGTTGCATTACTCCTTCCGGAGACAGTCTACCGGTGTTTTGGAAATAGCCTTTCTACGAAAGCCTCGTGGATGCGACGAGAAGAAACTTTGAAGTTTTCGATTTTACCCGTCGTCTGAGTTCGACCCAATATGCTCTAGCTTGATACAGTTTCAATCATTCCGATTCAAACATCTCCTCGAGAACGAGTACCCGTTTCTAAAAGTCTCAGACAGCGCTGATTCATGCAGCTGCGTGCGAGAACTGACCGAGGCCTTGCCGACGCTGATGTCATATTTCTGTAAAGTCAGCCGGTGTACCCATGCGCGTACATCGCCGATCACAGAGGAAAACGCGGCTTTCGGTTAGGCTGAAGATCGTCGGATGTTGTTCCGATTGTAATACGTTTGTTGGATCGGAGCTGCATCGAGTAGGCCGCTTTCGGGGTTGGAGACCGATGGGGATTTATACGATTCGTTTACGGAAAATGATCGAATGATCAAAAGAGGCTCAATGTCGCGATTCTTGTCATTGCTCACTCAACGGTAGTGTAGAAGTTCAGCGAGTGATCATATGACCGTCCGCTCAACGATGCTTTGCAATACAGTCTAGTGTGAATCGCCAAGT
Source organism: Neoseiulus cucumeris (assembly GCA_021527715.1). NCBI lineage: Eukaryota > Metazoa > Arthropoda > Arachnida > Mesostigmata > Phytoseiidae > Neoseiulus > Neoseiulus cucumeris. The sequence continues at coordinate 638,312 of JAJSRV010000062.1, read as the reverse complement.
TTGCATAATTCTACTCTGCGTCGGAAATCTAGCGATGGACGGAGGATCTGTTGTCCTTCGTGGAAAACCTGTGACGAAAAGCGCTTCTCTCTCGTTCCTCGTTCAGCTGAATGGAGATCCGTGTTGTCATTCATTACATCGAACGGGCGAAACTCATCCGTCGATTGTTGGTGCGGTATGAGCGCTGATTGTTCCGAAGGTCCTTTGGCTTCGTTAGTGGCTGTGCTGCGTGCGAGAAATTTCTCGTCTCTTTCCACGATCTTCTTTCGAATCATACCTAAGACCCCTTCCGAAACATCGCTCGGCGTGAAGTAGTTGCTCTGATGTAATTCTTCGATTTTGGCGAATCAGGAAGCACGATCGCGGTTCGGGATGCCTTTGTAGGCGTCCGGTTTCGACGTCGATACCGCTGACATTGTTTTCTTGAATTCAGTTGTAATTGCTCTTTGGAAGTTTGGAACACAATAGCCGGCTCGTCAGTCTGCATTCCTCTTCGTGGGCTCATCTCGCAGGAGAACAATCACACTTGAATCGTCACCAGGATCCTAATCATCTCAAAGATCGCTCGTTAACGTCAACAAGCGAAACCTCGAGAAATTCCAGTGCATGATTTCGACTAAAGAAAAGCAGTCTGACTGATTGGATGGTTGCACTCCTCGAACATCAAGCTGGTGACGTCAGGTGCCGACAATGTTTTTACAGTCGGACGATCGGACGGACGTTTCCGCGGATCGAATTTGTTGGGTGTCAGTCAGCTCGCCGGGATCGGGTCGGTTCTTGCCGACCGTGTCTTCACACCGCCCAGCAACGTGGTGACGCCAAACGCCACCGAGTCTGCTTCTGTATGTGAGCGAGCGAGTGCGGCAGTCTGTGTGTTCACGTGTCCTTGGTTCTCGTTGAGCAAAATGGCACGCCCAGAGCTGGTCTCCGACGACTTGTTGACCGACTTGGCAGAATATGTAGTGTGTGCTACAACTCTCGAAAGCAAACTCCTCGTCGTGGCTTGGCACTCCGGATCTTGACAGACAAATCATCATCTTGACTTCCTTTGCGTTTGGCCATTAATCAGGGCCACTAGTGGGCAATAAACATCGATCATCTTTATCGGTGTCTGTTGGCCCTTATCGCTGCGATGCGATAACCGGGATTATCAGAATCATTATCTGGATTATCTTTGCTCACCGTGGCGCGCGCTTAATGGCTCGTTCGCCGTATACGATCTGAATCAGTGTACTTCGAACAGTTCATTGAGGAATCGGGTGCTCAGGTTGTTTACGCGAGCGCTAACACCGATCTCTGTGTATTCTCTGTCGTGATTATTTTGTCGTCATGATCGCGGCTTCGAAAACCGTTTGTTTTGATTGGGAAGGGCATTCTTGACGAGAAGCAGCAGAGGGCGACGAACAATTTGTTCGGTCAGGGCTCAACCAGGACGGCGGAAACTCAAACAGACGATGTCACAAACGAAGAAGAATCGTATCTTGCCTAGAGTGCGATTCACACTTCGCCCGCTCGCTGTGAGGGTGGCACACTTGTAAAATTTATGATCACGTGAAAAGTCAGAAGGAATCATTTTGGTGGAAGTTTTTTTCCTCTCCACGAAACAACACCGCAGCGAGGGAATGTAGGTCAGAATTGATACATTCATTGCCGACAATAACGACTGCCGCCGACGCTGCACAAGTGCTACCTGCTTTACGATGAGTTTTCTAACGAGTTCTTGTCTTGCCACCGCGGAAGATGCAGTTCTTCAGGATTGATTGCTGGAGAATCGATATTGTCAACTCGAGCTGTTGAAGCGTTTCCATTTGGTGGATGATAATTGAACGGACATTCCGAGTGACTTCGAGGAGGGATCAGACCGACTCGTTGCTTGCCCATTAGCGCCATGAGGGTGGGGTCGAATGGGCGTGGACGTGTAGGGTTTCGGAGCAACCGAACTCTAATAGTGAGCGTACTGACGTGATGCGGCTTGGCTACGATTCAGGGTCGCTCTGACTCTTGGTTAGTGACGGGACAGTGGTGGGTAAGGTGGCCGGCCCTCTTGGTGGTGGCGGCGGCGGCTAGCACGACCGACAGCACCAAGACCGGAATTGCAAGAATCACTATCGCCTCGGCAAGCAGTAACCAACCAAACAGCGTCGAAGGGTGCGTCGGGTTTGTGTGTAGATTCTAGATCATGGCGTACACACTTCGAAAGCGCTCTGTAAGAATGACAATGCTCTCTCGTGGCTGCGTAGGAGAATCTTTCATAGAGAGCTGGATCGACCGCTTTCTGGGGCCCTGTTGATGCCTAATATGTCTTATGGGGACCGAGCTCTACGGACTCTGAGCAGTCGGTCGCCTGCCTAGACAGTCGTTCAGCCAGCCGTTTCGAGAGGTCGGGTTTCTCGCTAGATTACGACACAGAGCTGGATCGGCGCTTCGAGGCAAGTGAAAGTCTCGGAAATATTCCAAGTACGCTCCCTTATCGTTGACGGCTCCGTTCGGGTGTGTGACCTTGTGGGCTCTAGGCGATGCCGATGAGTCATCCGTGACTTCATCATTGCTTGCTCATCTGCGGGTCAACTCTCGTTGAAGAATCGGTTTCGCCTGTTCTCTACAACGAACTCCTCGTTTCTTTCCCCTCAACATTATCCAACATTTCGTTTATCCAAACATCGTTGAGATTTATGCTGTAGCTCATAAGAGCACCTCGGCTTGAAAGACGACAAACAAAGAGCGATGACCGATAAACGGATGTTTTGGCAGTCGGCAGATGAGAGCTATGCAATTTCCGTCTCTCAGAGGTTGTCAACTCTGGTAAAAATTGCTCGTCGCTTCCTCTCTGGAGAAGAGCAGTCCGGCAGTCTAGAAATAAACTCATTTAGCATCTTGATGCCACTCACATGGAATGTGTACAATCTCAAAGATTTCGAAATGTCCCCGACGAATGCATTGAATTTTGATCTCACGAGTGGGCGAGCTGGCGGAATTGTTTTGTCGGAAGGAGTTGAAAGTCTCCGGCGTGTCGGTGGCTGAGCGAGTGAGTGTTGTGCGTCTAATATTGGAAACTGGGTCGGCTGCATTAAGCCGCACGCGGCTCGAGCCGCTCCGGCTCTCTGGATGAGCGTCGGACTTTCCTCACGACAAGATCCTTCCTGCGGCAGGGAAGGGAGTCGAAAATGATTCAGAATTCTGGGTTCGGTTCCGCAAAGGTCAGCCTCCATTAGAAGCTTCAAGCCAACAGATCTGCAACAACAGATGTTATAAATGAGACTGACGCTGTCATTGAGAATCGAAGAGGAAATCCGAGCGGACCGCGTTACTCGATTGCTCGCTCTTATGCCGCTGTTCGGTAACTAATCGCCACAACGAGAAGTTGAATCCGACTCGTCGTAAGGGAGCTTTTTAGCTGCTCTGACTGCAATGAGCGACTTCAGTGTCGCGGAGCAAACAATGGAGCCAACCGACGTTATATCCAACGATCGTTCAAAAGCCCAGGCCACACACACACACGCTGACAAGCGGGCGAGCAGACAGACAGGCAGGTTACACGCGGCGGACAGAGGCTCCTCTCAGCCGGTAGCAAATTTTAGCAATGAGCTGGATGTTTATATCGGAAGCCGCTACTGCTCCTCACTGGATCAAACTGTAATTACAAGCGGCTTATCTCAACGAGCAGCTTTTCCTGCTTCAAAGTTCATGCATACAGATGTGGAACGTGTTCCAGTGGAGGAACTTTTTACGCTCGAAATAGTTCAGATTTCGCTTAAAACCGAAGACTATTCTTTCTAGACGCCACGGCAGGTGGCGTTTAATGTTCATGTACAGGTGGTTCGCGAATCGCCATCTGGCCCGACTTCACTTTCGAGACGCTGCTAGGAGTAGCGCGGCCGCATGTCCCTAAATGACCGACGAGCCGTGTAATCTCAAGATAAGGCCAAGGTTAACTTTTATGGAGGAAGGTCATTCGAGACAGAATGGAGATTGATCATGATGAGAATCGATTGGGCTTGAGGGTTTCGGTGAATTTCCAAAACTGCGTGAGACCAACTTGGAGAACGCTCCGAACGGCCACGGGTTCACTGCAGGACAGCGGAGGGCCGAGGTATTTAGTAGACTGGCAGCAAGAAAAGCCGCATGCAGACAGGGCGGACATGCAACGAGAAGTAAATTTCGTGCACGGGCAGGAAATATGCTGATGCAGAGGAGTTTCCTTCCTGGGTGAGCTTCACCCCACCCTGGGTGTGGCAGAGCGTTGTAAGGTGGCCAAGACGAGCGAGGAGACGGAGATCCTCGTGAAACAGCAACATAGAAACAACATTGATAGCTTCCGAGCAGCGAAGAGGTTATTGGCTCCGGAGGAGAGCTTGACGTCGTGGGTGTGGTCTCTAGTATGTAGTTGTCGATGTGCCGTTCGCTGTCCATGAGAACGATGATGATGATGATCGTCATGATGTCACGGTCTATGCCGGAAGAGCGTGCAGTCATTACCCAATGAGCAGCCAATTGACTCTTCGGGAACGGAGAGCTATCCGCGGTTGGCGACAGGCGTCAAGCCCGTCCTCGACGGTTCGCTGGTCTTCCATCGCTCGACGGTGGTCAGTTCGTCGGTTGGGCACGAACAACGGACAGCTTTCCATGCAGCCACTTCAGCATTTTGGAGGATCTTTATGACTTTTCACGATGTCAGGAATAGAGTATTCCATGAGAAGTGTCAGAACCCTTCGCAATTCCTCCCATTACTCATCATTTACATAATACACTCTTCTAACCAGGTTTCTTTTTTGTTCTGTTTGCAGACTTTGTCGATGAGTTGCGTGCTGAAGACTGGAGTTTAGAGTGTTCATCTTCCGATCGGTCCGAGATCCAAACATTGTGCTGAGCAAGCATCTAGAGGAGAAGGGACATCATCCCTGAGTCCCGCTCATCATCCATTCAATCATCGAGCTACACTGTTAGGACTCGGCTGAATAAAAATGACGACTGATATTTCGATACGATGGGACATGGCGTCCAATCAACCCCAGGACGGCCTTGAAGATTACGACTACGATGGGGGAAATTCCTCCTCGCGTCTCTTCGAGCGATCGCGAATCAAAGCTCTCGCCGAAGAGCGTGAGGTCGTGCAGACGAAAACCTTCTGTAAATGGGTCAACTCCCACCTCGTTCGAGCAAACTGCCGCATCTCCGATCTGATGATCGATATGCGCGACGGTAAAATGCTCATCAAACTCCTGGAGATCCTTTCGGGAGAACGCTTACCGAGACCCACAAAAGGAAAAATGAAGATCCACTGCCTCGAGAACGTTGAGAAAGCGTTACAGTTCTTGAAGGACCAGCGCGTGCATCTCGAAAACTTGGGAGCTCATGATGTCGTCGACGGCAATCCTCGCCTCACGCTCGGTCTCATCTGGACCATCATCCTGCGTTTCCAGATCCAAGACATCACAATCGAGCAAGTTGACAACCAGGAAACCAAGTCGGCCAAAGACGCCTTGCTGCTCTGGTGCCAGATGAATACTGCCGGCTATCCTAACGTGAACGTGAGGAACTTCACCACCTCATGGAGGGACGGTTTGGCTTTCAACGCTTTGATTCACAAACACCGACCCGATCTGATCGATTTCGAGAAACTGTCAAAGTCGAACGCCATTCATAACCTGAACAAGGCTTTCAACGTAGCCGAAGACAAGCTTGGTCTGTCCAAACTGCTCGACGCTGAAGATGTGTTCGTCGAGCAGCCTGATGAGAAATCAATCATCACTTACGTGGTCACCTACTACCACTACTTCTCTAAAATGAAGCAAGACACCGTTCACGGTAGACGTATCGGCAAAGCCGTTGGAAATGCAATGGACAACGATAGGTTGATCGAAGACTACGAGCGACTCACCTCTGATCTTCTCAGGTAAGACTTCGTTTCCTCCAATGCACAGCTTTGTGAGGATCGATTCATTCCGGAGAGAAACTTCGCTCTCGCTCTCTCTTCTATTCTTCGTTCGGTCAATTGAGATCCGAGTTTGAGTTCTGTGTCTAAAACGTGTTTGTGTTCTGCTTCCAGATGGATCGAGCAGACCATTGCTGTTCTTGGGGACCGAAACTTCACGAATTCGCTCGTTGGCGTACAAAAGCAATTGGCAGATTTCAACCAATACCGCACGGCGGAGAAACCGGGCCGCTTCGAAGAGAAGGGCAATTTGGAGGTTCTCCTATTCACGATTCAGAGCAGGATGAGAGCCAATAACCAGAAGCCGTATCTATCGAAAGAGGGAAAAATGATTTCCGACATCAACAAGGCTTGGGAACAACTCGAGAAAGCCGAGCACGATCGAGAACTTGCACTTCGCGAGGAACTCATCCGCCAGGAGAAGCTGGAGCAGCTCGCCGCTCGTTTCGATCGCAAGGCCGGCATGCGGGAGACGTGGCTGAGTGAGAATCAGCGCCTCGTCTCTCAGGACAACTTCGGGGGCGACCTCGCTTCCGTCGAGGCTGCCGCCAAAAAGCACGAAGCCATCGAAACCGATATCCTCGCGTACGAGGAACGAGTTCAAGCGGTTGTTGCCGTCGCTCAGGAGCTCGAGGCCGAGAACTATCACGACATCGATCGAATCAACGCTCGAAAGAACAACGTGCTACGTTTATGGAACTTCCTTCTCGAACTGTTGCGCGCCAGACGTCAACGTCTCCAGGCCTGCATGGGTCTCCAGCAGACATTCCAAGAGATCCTCTACATCCTCGACGCGATGGAAGATCTCAAGAAGTCGCTCTTGACGACCGATCTCGGCAAGCATCTCATGGGGGTCCAGGATCTCTTGCAGAAGCATTCGCTTGTCGAGGCCGACATCAATGTTTTGAGCGAGCGTGTGAAGGCTGTTGTCAACAACTGTCAACGGTTCCTCGGGGCCGAGCAGGATGACTTCCAGCCAGCGGAGCCAGAACAGGTGCAGAAGCGCATCGCGCACCTCGAGAACGCCTACTCCGAACTCGTCCAACTCGCCCTCCAAAGACGCCAGCAACTGGAACAAAGCAAACGTCTTTGCCAGTTCTTCTGGGATATGGCCGAAGAGGAGGCCTGGATCAAGGAGAAGGAGCAGATCCTGTCCTCGATGGAGATCGGACACGATCTGCACATGGTGCACCTCCTGATCAGCAAGAACAAGGCCATGGAGAACGAGCTTGCAATGCACGAACAACAGCTCCTCAACTGCATTCAGTCAGGAAACGACTTGATCGCAGAACAGCCCGTCGGTCAAACGGACAAGATCGAGCAACGCATCCAGCAAGTGCAAGAGTCTTGGGACAAACTGAAGGAGCTCGAGGCGCTCCGAGCGAAGAGACTCAACCAGGCTGTGGCCTATCATCAATTCTTCACCGACGCCGACGATGTCGACACCTGGATGTTGGACACGCTACGCGTCGTTTCGTCCGAGGACGTGGGTCGCGACGAGGCCAACGTACAGTCGCTGCTGAAGAAACACAAGGACGTCAACGACGACCTCAAGAAGTACACCACCGTCATCGACCAACTCCACCAACAAGCCGGCAACCTCGGCGAGCAGTACCGTGAGTCTCCGGAGGTGCTTGAAAGGTTAGGAAGCATTGACAGACGCTACAAGGAACTGCTGGAGCTCGCTCGGTTGCGAAAACAACGACTGCTCGATGCGCTGTCACTCTACAAACTGTTCAACGAGGCTGACGGAGTTGAACAATGGATCGTCGAGAAAGAGAAGATGCTGCAGAGCATGAGGATGACCAAGGACATGGAGGACCTCGAGGTCATGAAACACCGATTCCATGGTTTCCAGGGTGAAATGAACAATAACGCCTCACGCGTGGCTGTTGTCAAGCAGCTGGCTAAGCAGCTGCTGTCGGTGGAGCATCCCAACTCACACGATATCCAGCAGCGCCAGAACCAGCTCAACCATCAATGGGGAGTCCTTCGCCAAATGGCCGAGAAGAAGCGTGACGAAATTGAGCAGGCTCACGGAACTCAAACGTTCTACATTGAATGCCGTGAGACCATCACCTGGATCGAGGAGAAGACCAAACTCATCCAGGCCACAGAGGACCTCGGAGATGATCTCACAGGAATCATGACCCTCCAGAGGAGACTCAGTGGAATGGAGCGCGATCTCGGAGCCATCCAAGCAAAGTTGGACTCGCTCGACAAGGAAGCCGACCGCATCAAGGCCGACCAGCCCGAAGAAGCCCAAGGTATCCAAGAGAAGATCGTCACCATCCAGCACACCTGGGAGCAACTCACTCAGTTGGTAAGTGTCGCGTCCTCATCTTTCCTTGCGTTTTCCAAGTTCGCTATGTCTGCGATCTATGAGCATTTGCCGCGGAAGTTCCCCGCCTTCGATTCGAATTCACGATCTAAGACTGTGTCTGATTCTCGTTTCAGCTCAAGGAGCGTGACGCCAAACTCGAAGAGGCCGGAGACCTTCACCGTTTCCTCCGCGATCTGGACCACTTCCAGGCGTGGCTGACCAAGACCCAGACCGATATCGCCTCCGAGGAAATTCCTTCCGATGTCACTCAGGCCGAACGACTTCTATCGCAGCACCAAGCCATCTTCGACGAAATCGAAAACTACACCGACGACAAGCAGAAGATGATGGAGTACGGAGAGAGAATCACCCAAGGTCAAACCGACGACCCTCAGTACATGTTCCTCCGCGAGAGACTCAAGGCTCTCGAAGACGGTTGGAACGAGCTGAAGCAGATGTGGGAGAACCGACAACACCTGCTCACGCAGAATGTCCATCTGCAAGTGTTCCTCAGAGATGCTCGGCAAGCCGACATCCTCCTCAACCAACAAGACAACGCTCTCGCCAAGGAGGAATCTCCCGTCAATCTCGAACAGGTTGAGAACATGCTTAAGCGGCACGAGACTCTTCTGACCACGATGGATGCCAACGACGAGAAGATCAACGGCGTCGTACAGTACGGCCGATCGCTTTGCAACGAGCGTCATTACGGCTCGGACAAAATCGCCAATAAGTGCGACGACCTTCTCAAGAGGAGGGACCAGAACCGCGAAAAGGCCGCCCAGAAGATGGACAAGATCAGGGACCAGCTCAGCCTGCAACAGATCCTCCAGGACTGCGAGGAGTTCGGCAACTGGGTCCAGGAGAAGCACATCTTCGCTCAGGATGAGACGTACAGGTCCGCCAAGACCGTTCACAGCAAATGGACCAGGCATCAGGCTTTCGAAGCCGAAGTGCAATCGAACAAGGACCGTCTCTTGCAGGTGGAGCAAGCCGCGAAAGCCCTTCTCGCCGAGAAACCCGAGTTGGCATCGGTCATTGAGCCGAAACTTTCTGAACTCAACGTTCAGTTCGAGAACCTCGAGGAAACCACCCGCGACAAAGGCGTCAAACTCTTCGACGCCAACCGTCAAGTGCTGTACGAGCAGACTTGCGACGACATTGACACATGGATCACCGACCTCGAGAACCAGGTCCTCACTTCAGAGACCGGACAGGATCTCACCTCGGTTAATTTGATCCTGCAGAGACAGCAGGCCATCGAAGATCAAATGGCCCAGAAGGCCAGGCAGGTCGACGAACTCGAGAACCAAGCCGAATATTTGCAGAAGATGGATCCAGAGAAAACGGACGAGATCAAGGCGAAGAAAGCTGTCGTTCAACAGCGTTTCGCCAAGCTCCAGGCACCACTCAACGATCGCAAGGCGCAAATCCTGCGCAAGAAGGAAGCGTTCCAGTTTCGTCGCGACATCGAAGACGAAAAGTTGTGGATCGCCGAGAAAATGCCACTCGCCACCTCCGACGATCTGGGTAACTCGCTGTTCTCAGTGCAGATGCTCAAGAAGAAACATCAGTCGTTGAAGAAAGAAATCGACAATCACCAACCTAGAATCGATACGATCGTTGCGAACGGTCAGAAACTCATCCGCGAGGGTCACGAGGACTCGAGCGAATTCGAGCAACTGATCGGCGAACTTCTCCAAAGATGGCAAGAACTCAACGAGGCGATAGAGAAGCGAAAAGCTAAGCTCTACGAGTCCGAGAAGGCTCAACAGTACTACTTCGACGCCTCAGAGGCCGAGGCCTGGATGAGCGAACAGGAGCTGTACATGATGGTTGAGGACAAGGGCAAGGACGAGATGAGCGCACACAACCTCATGAAGAAGCAGGCCAACCTCGAACAGGCCGTCGAAGATTATGCCGACACCGTTCGAGCGTTGGGAGAAACTGCTTTGCGACTCATCACCGATAACCATCCGCAATCGGATCAGATCGGCATCCGCCAATCGAAGGTCGACAAACTCTACGCCGGTCTCAAAGATCTGGCCGGGGAGAGGCGAGGCAAACTCAACGAGGCCCTGAAGCTCTTCGGATTGAGCCGCGACATTGATGACCTCATGCAATGGATAGCTGAACGTGAGGTCGTCGCAGGTTCTCAGGAGCTCGGCCAGGACTACGAGCACGTCACCAATCTCCGAGAGCGCTTCAAGGCCTTCCGCGAAGAAACCCTCGCTAGCGGCAACGAACGCGTCGACAAAGCCAATGCCCAATGCGACCAACAAATCAACCAGGGTCATTCCGACAGCGCCACCATCGCTCAGTGGAAGGACACCATCAACGACGCCTGGGCCGACCTTCAAGAACTCATGGAGACCCGTTCCCAGGTCCTCAAAGCGTTCTGGGAGCTCCACAAATGGTTCCACGATTGTAGGGACGTTCTCGGCCGTATCGTTGAGAAACAGCAGTGCTTATCGGACGAACTTGGTCGTGACGCGATCTCAGTCCAGAGACTGCAGAGGCGTCATCTGAACTTTGAAAACGACCTTCAGACACTCGGAACCAACGTACAACAGGTCCAAAGTGAGGGATTGAAGCTCCAGGCAGCATTCGCAGGCGAGAGGGAACGCGAGATCGTTGCCAGAGAGCACGAGGTCGCACAGGCGTGGCAGAAACTGCTGAGCATGTGCGATGCGAGAAGAGGTCAGTTCCGTTAACTTGATGTCATTTCATTTCGTTCGTCATCAACTGATCAATGATTTCATTCACTCGTTCAAACCGAACCGAATTTCATAACGTTCCTGTCGCCGTTTTCAGGCAAATTATCGGACACCGGAGACCTGTTTAGGTTCCTGCACATGTGTCGTGACCTTCAGCTTTGGATGGAAGATGTAGTCAGGCAGATGAACACGTCAGAGAAACCGAGGTACGCTGCTTTCTCCAAGATTTCTCTACAAAAAGACCGAATTCGAACCTTAATCGAGAACGGCCGCGCAACTTTCAATCCATTGACTCGTACAAGGAACGACATAGTGAGAATCCACCCGATTTCTTGCAGGGACGTATCCGGTGTGGAACTCCTGATGAACAATCACCAGAGTTTGAAGGCGGAGATCGACGCTCGCGAGGATAACATCGCCGCTTGCGTTACACTTGGTCAGGAACTACTCGCCAGGAATCACTATGCATCTGGAGAGGTTTGTATTGATCTCGTTTCGTTCGGAAAACCCACGCTACGCAACGTTTGAAGGGCCGAAATCTGAGTGACGAGTTGCCGATTTCAGATAAGAGAAAAGCTGTTGGCGCTGACCACGCAACGAGGTGGTATGATGGATCGTTGGGAAGAGAGATGGGAGCACTTGCAGCTCAGTGAGTCTTTCTTTCCGAATATCTTGAAGTTGAAGATGCCGAAAACAAAGCTGGTCATCAATTGCTAAATCGCAAACATTCCTTGCAGTTCTCGAAGTTTATCAATTTGCGCGCGACGCGGCCGTGGCTGAGGCGTGGCTCGTCGCCCAAGAACCTTACCTTCTCAGTAGAGAGCTCGGACACACGATCGACGAAGTTGATCAGCTGATCAAGAAGCACGAGAGCTTCGAAAAATCGGCAGCTGCCCAAGAAGAACGTTTCACCGCTCTCGAACGACTAACAACGGTGAGTTCCAAACCATCGGCCTCGCTCGAATCGATATATGGCTTTTCGAGGTCTGGAATCTGTGGAGAATCGGTAGAAACCGTATTCTGAGAGGGTAGGAGAGTTTGAGGCGACGCAGTTGGCATCTCGAAATCCGCTCCAGAGATGAAGAGAAGGTTGTCAAACCTAATCGTATATTCTCATAGCCTGAAAACGTGAATTTCGTGGGGTCGCTACTAGACTACGTGGCCTATCGGGAGCTCGATTGGCATATGAAGAGATCCAGCCGTTACAGCACACAGAACGTAAATACGCGTTTGACTGAGAAGAAAATGAGACGTTTGTCGCGAGAGTAAAGTTGTTGTCGGGGGAGTTTGGCGAGGAGAAGAGCAACTTTATATTTAAAGCTCCAGTGTGCCGTGTTCCTCTAACTCTAACTCCCCTAATCATCCGTGACTGAGGTCACCGTACAGAGAATCGAGCCTTTGCTTCTTTCAAGGTCTCGCAGTTGATTTACAGTTCATGCTGACAAAGATGACAGTCGATGCTGATTCTGTTTCAAATTTTCAGTTCGAACTCAAGGAGCAGAAACGACTTCTGGACGAGAAGGAAAGACGAGTCAGAGAGGAGCAACGCGAAGCTGAAGAACGCGTTGCGGCTGACAAGGCGCGAGCTGAGAAGGTACAGGAACGAACTGAATCCATTGGTCTCATACCGGAAGCTCCATGCAGTCGCACAGCTCCGACAAACAAACTTCAACTTGTTTTCACCACTCCACCTCTTTATAGGATACCACAGATGCTGCGAGGGCCCGAGCCGCCGAGCAGGCCAAGCTCGAACAGAAGTCTGCGGCACTCAATCTCAGTTCCACTTCGGCTGGCGGGGACGAATACCTTCAAGAGGGATCCCTGATGCGAAAACTTGAATGGGAGTCAACCACGAAGAGAGCTCCGAGAGCCAAGCGATCGTGGGAGAAGGTCTACCTAGGCCTCAAGGCAACTCCAACAGTGCAACAACTCGGCTGCTACAAGGACGCCAAACACATGAAATCGGAACCTGCGAACTTCTTCAAGGGCGAGCAGCCCATCAGTCTCGAGCAGGCGTCCGCCGACATCGCGGTCGATTACAAGAAAAAGAAACACGTGTTCCGACTCAAGTGAGTATAACATTCCTCGCCGAATCGAAGACACTTGACCTCCGGCCCGAACCTCTAGATCAGGAAAGCACTCTTAGTCTCATCTCGTCTTGTTCTATAATTCCAGATGTCAAAGCGGAGCCGAATTCTTGTTCCAAGCGAAGGACGATGATGAAATGAACATCTGGATTAACAACCTGCGTAAGGCCATCTCGATGGCCGGAGGAGCCGGAACATCAGGCTCGTCCAAGTCGCAGACAATGCCCGCCGGCCAAGTATCCAGTAGTGAAGAGCAACATCGCAAGAAGGGAGGATTCCTTACGTTTAAGCGAACGTAACTGCCCTAGCGACCCGAAACACTGCCCTTCCCCGAAAAGATAATGACGTCGAGGAAGAAGTTTACGCGTAGATATTTTTAGCAAGCATAGACAGCGGGACAAATTTTAACCATTCAACGTTAGGCTGTTGCTGTGTAAGAGATGGAGGAGAAATTTTTTGGAGCCTATAGAGAGGAAGAAAAACGAGCGAGAGAGCGAGAAAGCTGTGCGTGCTGTCGGTATGGTAGATTGGCATGCTTTCCATGACCGACAGCAAAACGAGGATTATTTCGTGTGTAGGAAATGAGCTAGAGTTGACTGCGGACGCGAATTTGGTGAGGTGACCCATTGATGATTTGAACATCGGAAACTTCAGTCGACCGCCCTTCTCCTTGGACTTTCATTTTCCTTGTTGTTTCCTTCCCCTCCTCGACGCCACTTCCTATTAGACCGGAGCTGCAAAAACGCAACAAGGCGGCCCAATGGTTCCATCAGCGAACATGCGCGAACGTATTCGAAAACGTCGCTCGATTCGTTCTCCTTCATCTTTGCTCGGGAAAGGAAGAGATCGAGGAGAATCGAACGATGTTACGGCCGATCGTAGACCTCTCCCCAATGAGAGAAGCGGGCGTTTGCGTTGGACGGTTGTGCCGGCGGCTGCAGAGTCCATACTGTCGCCCCGAGTCCGCAATACTTTCTGTCGCCTATCGTTTTCATTTCCCAGTGGTTTTCCCTGATGACAAAGAAAATGCGAAAGACATATTGAGACTGGAAATGAGAAAGCGTCCACTTCTGGTTAGGTACGCGTACGTGAAGTTACTCCAGTCATCCCCTTTGTCGACTCTGAGCGACAATTCACCAACGATCAGGAGGAAGACTGCGTAGACGATGCCGGCGTGGAAACATCTGTGCTCTACAGACACCGTTGCCGCAGTCCATGGATTTGTGGTCGCTACATGATCCCTGTTACGGCTTGTGGACAGTGCACGATGCGCTCGGCATGAGTGCAGAGTTCCACGTTCGAGACGAGATGCTGAAGAGAAGTCGCGGTCTCACCCTTCACGGGTCCGACCGCCCACGAGAAACCAATGCGGAAGCTATCTCCTCGAACTGCTTTAAGCCCAAGTATCGAAGTCCTTTTCCCCGAACCCCCCTCCTGACCTTCCGTGCGTGACCGGAAAGTTCAATCATGACGTGGTCTTTCTCACCTACATTACGCGGTATGCTTGATCGATTGATTTATTGGCTGTTAAAACGTGGAAACCCATCTCGATCATTGTCTTCTTGTGTTCCTGTTCATTCTTGATGAACCGGTACAATGCGTGCAAGGGCGCGAACTTTTCAGAAAAGAAAAGAGTTCGGAGCGGAAATTCAAAACGCTACTGCTGCTGCTGTCACAGCTTCTCATGCTGCCAGATCCATGCACAGAATCCAGTCATGCGAAAATTGTATTCCAATTTAGTTATATCCATTATTATTCTATTCATATTATTTTTCCTACATTATTAACAATATTCTTATTCACTTCGACGATTGATTATGGAACATCACTTTTCGACCGCAACTAGTGGCGAAGCCCGAGTAAAAGAAAGAAATCATGTTTTACTATGAGCTCGATCGTTCGGTCGAATTCCGATTTGAGTTAATATACGATTCGACGAATTCACTTCGACGACGAAGGGAGGAAAATAAAAGATGTGTCAGTCAGCACCTATCTCGATTCGATGGCTCCTTAACAACGCCCAGAAATATAAATATACACTGCATTTTATCCGAATTCACTCATCGTTCATTACCATGCGATGTTCATGCAGACTCATATTCACCGGAATTTCATAAATGATGATGTTTTTCAATAATAAATTCTCACCTGCCTAGACCACATACCGAATATTTCGCAATATCTATTGCTTTCTCGTGTTTCCAAGAATACTTCGGCTCCATTTTGATCTGCCGCTTCGCTTGGTTTTGAAATTCGCATGTTTTGTCATTTGTCAGCCATGTCGAACGTCACTCGTCAGTCTTTCGCGGAGTCACTCATCGTATTGGCCTCGATTGCCTCATTGTCAACATGCAAAGCCTGCGTCGCGAGTCGGCAGCGATGTTGATTCCGACAATCGGTGCTCCGCCGTAGAAGCTTTCTTTGTCCTGACTTCCGCACCATTTGTGCCGTGTCAATCCTGATCTCCTCAGAGATCGACAGACATAGAGGAAATATAGCCCCACGAAGCTTCACGAAGACCAATTCCCTCTACATTTTCAGCAGAACACGTATTATTCCGTAATTATTCCGAGTCCCTAATCCGATGGGATAATATAGTCGTATGACTAACCGATGCACCGATGAAATAGTCGGGTGATCAAGAAATCGCTCACAATTTCAGGGGAGCGTGATACGACAGCTACACAGAATTTCGCTTTGCTTCTCCTAGGGCAAAAAGTTATCGATAAGAATCCTCGAAATCATGACCATATATTCTATATAGGTACATGAACAAATATATGAATAAATGTTTCCAAAGGAAGAGGATTTGTTGTCACAGAGTTAGGGAAAAGTTCAGGTTGGAGAGAGGGACATGAAGAAGGCAGTTTGATGGCAATCTTGGCTTCTTACCTCATGAGGGAGGTGAGGGAAGTTTCATATCGATATTAAGACCATTTAGAAAACCACTCATGTTGTGAGAAATGGTTCTCACATCTATCTGATGTTTCCCTGATCCCCCTTTCGGACCTTTTCATTTCGGAGGAGATGGCTAGCGTTGAGTCGCAACCGCAACTTTCTGAAAGAATATTCGACATCGATCCCTGGCCGAAAGGTTCGTAAGCCGAGCGCAGCGGGCCCCTACTGAAACCGATTGAACCACGCCCAAAAAAAGAAAAGATGAGATTTTGGATTGACGTATGTACCTCAAGTCATAAAACTAGCTTTATTCGGATAGTAATAATCTGGAGACAGTTCATTGTTCTGAAGATGTCAAGCGGCTACTCATACTCGGGCCAGCATAGGCTGCGGCCGCCGGGTTCAACTTCCGCGTAGAACTCAGACATGGTGGATGCTTTTCTCGTAGAAACTGTGGAATCGGCTTTGTGCGCCGAGCATCTCTCGACTTCTTTCAGGCCTGAGCCGGGACAGGTGCGGCAACAGAATTATTCGAAACGGTGGATCTCTGGATTTCATTCATTTTCTCCCCTATGCAGATGGCCATCCCCTGACTCTTGGCCCGGATTCTGATATGGCCCGAGATGATACTGTGAGGATGACGATCTTTGGAATGCTTCTCGATAGAGACGTTCGCAACCGCGTGCTCGCCGAAGATGCTTTTGGCGTAGAGATTCGCCGCCAAGAATCCACAGTCTCCTTTGAGAGCCTGTTCCGGAGTGAGGCAGTTCATGTTGGTAGCGTTTATCAGGGTTTGGAGGTAGACGTTTAGGTCTCGAAGTGAGGTGTTGACTGAAACCTGGAAGGAGAGAGAAGGATTCATATTGCGCCCCGAGGTCACACCTGTATCTTGCGCCACTCCTGCTCTGCCAAGTGCGCGAGATTTTGGATTTTTTGTGAAAGTCATCTCGAATTCTACAGCTTCAAACGAGCGGTATACCGGAAAAGACTACGTACCTTGTTCTCCCACTCAAACTCAGCCCACATCTTGCGGAAGTCCGCATCCGAGCAGACCGACGGCATGATGTAGTCGATGATATCGATCTTGATATCGTTGAGAACTACAACGTTTGTGTTGCCTTTGACATCGTATACGATGTTGCCGAATATTGTTCCGTTATCGGCTGCGCCAACCTTGATCGTGGCTTTCATATTGCAAAAATCAAAGGGCGCGAGCGTCGCCGAGCTGGGCTTCTGAAGAAGTTTCAGATCGTCTCCGAGGGTCGCCAGCTCCAGAATGCAGTGCTGCAGGGTGTCGGAAGTTTGATTGACCACGAGCACATCGAGACAAATATCGAACTCTGTCGCCTGTACATAAGCCTCGGCATAGACGGGGTCGTAGAGACCAGTGAGCTGCGTCACCTTGGACAATTTCGAGTTCTTCAGCAAGTCACCAGCATGGAGATCTCGATTACCCTGAACGGCGCGCGCTAACGAAATTTCAAAAATATTCTCTGACGCCTCGTGGCCAGCTCCTCTTGGAGTAAGCAGACCGAACGAAATGCAATCGTCGACTTGAGAATCCTTGGCCGGTGTCTTGACTTCCGATTTCTTCTCCAACGTGCTTTCTTGGTCGCTTTTGATCGTCAGCATGTGGTCGAGCGCCTCCCGGGTCTGAGTAACGAGGTCCAATTGATCATCTTTTGCGTTTTCCAACAAAACCTTCAGACACATTGAAATCTTTTTCGAATCGTCCTCGCTGATCTGTTTTTCCGGAAGATCCGATTGTCCATAATTCAAAATTGTCGTCAACACAAGCATTGCACCAGCAATGAAACTATGCCGCAGCTCGGGATCGTTGACGAGCTTGACGTATCGTAACGCCACTTTGACGAGGTCCGAAGCCAGAGCTGCACCGATGAAAAAGTCGCCGTCGTACAGGTATTGTCGCAGAGGTGGTCTCTTCTTGTCTTTGTTGTCAACTTTGACCTCGGACGTCATCGCTGTTTGAGTGGCGTAGGTCCCGTCGGCCGTCACTCGAGTGGTGACCACAACCTCGGTGTTTCCGTTCACGCGATTCTCATCCTCGCTGACGAGGTTCTCTTCGGTCTTCTTGAGTTCTAAAGTCTCACTTTCGACGAGAGGGAGCTCGCCCAGTGAGTTCCGAACACACTTCATGAAGGCGATTATCTGTTCGGGAGTCGTGCAATATTCTCCGAGGAGCCACAGAGCGCTCCGGTGAGTGGATACTCCACAGATTTGAGGGAACACTTCTGTGAGCTTGGTGACGATGAACCTTCGCGCGTGTTCGTACTTGTGGAGAATTTCTCGGGTGAAGGAGAGCACGGCTTCCGCCACACGAGCATTCTGATCCGAGAGGAGGTCCAGAACCTGTGAAGAGAACGAATTTCTTTGTGAAGTAAAATCAAAAGTTTCCATATGATACATGTATGGACATGTTCAACATATGCAAGTGCAGAATCAGCACAAGACTCACCACTGGGACGACTTCCTGCATCGAATCGGGGTACTTCATGGCGAGACGATGAAGTGTCTTGACGAGCAGCTCCCGATAGCGCTCCTCTGTATTGTCGGCTGTGGCCGCTTCGGTCTTGGCAATTTCTTTGCTGATGGCGCCAACCATTTCCGGCACGTATTTGGCGCTTATGAGGTCGAGGGCGAGCCGTAGAGCTTTGCGACGCACCTCGAGATCGGAAGCGCCAAGGACGCGGAAAAGGTCCATCACGATGTCCTGGAGCAACTTGCTGTGTTCATCTTTCAAACTGATCAGATTGTCGAGAACGATCAGCTTCACGTTGTTGTCGCTCTTGACAACGAGATCGATGTAGGCACCGGCAGCCGCTTTGATCGCCGAGGGAGCCTGACTCAACGTGACAAGAACACCGGCAGCTTCGAACTTCACTGATGGCGAATTGGCGTTCAGCAGGAGGTAAACCATTTTTATGAATTTCGACCGCTCGCTGGGGTTGTCGTAACAGATTTCGTAGATGAATTTGATTATGATCAATTGCAAAGGCTCGCTCAACCTTTCGACCTGTTCGGAAATGTCCGCCAGATAATTCAGTGCTCGCTCTCTGTCGAGGGTCATGAGGGCGAGGAACGCGTTCCGTCTACAACTCTGGTCGTGTTCGATTTCTAGCGAGTCGGCTATGAGCTCCGGCCCGTCGGGAATCAGTTGATTGAAGTTTTTATAGATTTCGAGAATCGCAAGGACAGCGTTCTTTCTAACGTAGCTGTGCCGATGTTGCAAACACGCTGTGATGGCCGGAACTAGGGGCTCGAGAAGCTCAGGTTCTTTGAGTTTGCAGAGGAAGCGCAGAGTGGAGCCTCGGATGAACTCGTTGGGGTGTTGGAGGTCTTTCCGGTAGGCATCGCAGACGAGGATCATCTCCTGGAGGAGTTTCTTGTTCTGGTCCCGCTTTGGGACGATCTCCCAGAATATTAGGAGGAGCTTCTTGATAGTGTGGTCGTTCGAAGGAAGCAGGAATCGAATGACAGTCATCAACATGGAAGGTGAGAACCGTTCTCCTGGAATGGAACATTGCGTCAAGTCAGCGTTCGAGGAATAATTACAAACGAGGTCTTGGATATATATTTCTTGAGAACACTCTAGTTGAGTAAAAGAATATGTAAACTTATATCGAACTTCGTTTCGAAGTTCAGTGCACCGAATTTCTGCTTGCAGAAGACAGGGAGAGATAGCTCCGTGTCATTCTCTGCTGCCAATATAGTTGATGTGGAGACACGGAATGGAGAGCGCAAAACCAAGGCGTGGAACATTGAAATTCGACGTAGCTCCGACTCGAAAAATGAAATCGAGAACAAGGACATGGAATAGAATTCGTGTATATGGAGCTTTGATCGTTGGGCACACAGTCGACAGCTTTTTTTGATAGGGGCGCGTCAAATATCTATCGCAGTTCACTCGTCCACAGAACGACAACAATGAAAACATGATTTCCTTCACGTTTCTGATAGAAATCGAAGATAAGAGAAACTAGTCCGGGAACCACCGTCCGTTCTCAGGGGAGAACCAGCATAGCCCATCGGAGAAGATCGACGACGAAAATGACAGCTGTTGAAGGACCGGTGTTTTTCTGCCGCAACCTGATGGAACTCAATGGCTGCACCGGGTTTCCTCGTCGTTTCCCGCGAAGATGAAGCTCTCCGAGTATGGAGACTGCAGCTTCTTAACTCACCGTGCATCATTTTATTGATCAAATGTTCCAGGGCTTTCGCCTGCTTTTTAGGATCGCCTTTTTCAAAGTCGTTCCGGATCCCCATCTCCTGGACGTCGTTGTCCTCGAGCGGAGCCGTCAAAGTATAGCATGGATCTTCCATGGTGACGGCCCAGAGTAGCTTGTGCGTCTGGTTCACGAGAGCACCGACTAAACCGATGCGAAACGAACGTTTAGAACAGTTCAGGGAATATTTCTGGCCGTCGGCTTCCAATACACACTCACAAACTCTTACGAGCCACCACGTCAGATTTCTCCACGTAGTCTGTCCTGAAAATGTTTTCGTTGGATGGATGCATCACGCAGACGAAATCAAAACAGAGGGCGGCAGCGGCAGTCAGCTCCTACAGACAATTCTTCACGAGTTTTCACACTTTTCTCGCTGTCGATCGTTATTGCGAAAAGCACAGAGGATTCTTTAGATATGGACGCTCACCCAAGGAATGCGTAGACTT
Source organism: Neoseiulus cucumeris (assembly GCA_021527715.1). NCBI lineage: Eukaryota > Metazoa > Arthropoda > Arachnida > Mesostigmata > Phytoseiidae > Neoseiulus > Neoseiulus cucumeris. The sequence goes on along the minus strand of JAJSRV010000062.1, from coordinate 617,662 downwards.
TTTTCTGTCTGGACTTCTCTTGCTCGTGACCAAGGAGTGCAGATATCGACCAAACTTTTTCGAGAAATCTCATGCATTTATTACTGTCGACCCTATCTCATACACTTACTAACAAACATCACACCTTGTCGAAGTCTATGATCCCACTCTTGACAAAGTTCGACGGGTATTAACACACCAAAGAGTGATTCACTAACTATCATTTGAACTGGAGCTTCAAGACACCAATTGCTACGGTTTTCCATGCATTGTTTCGAATCCGAAAACTCAATTTCCATGAGGCATCCAAACTATGAACATTTTGATCATTTTAACCAGGTTTCAATCATTGAATCATTGATCTGAGGCTCAAACCGTGAATTACTCTGGGAATTAAGTTGTGTCACGGTTTGCAGCTCTCGATTGCATCCATTATTCCCGTCTTGTAAACTTTCCGAAGCTGGTGGCAGAAGTCTAGCGCTTCGCTCGCTCTGAAGTCCAAAACCGGTTCGAGTCGAATGTTGAGTGCCAAATTCCCTTCGAGGCTCAACCGCACGATGTCATCTTGCAAATGACGTAAGATCGCCACGCAGAAGTAGAGAAGATAATCACTACCGTGCACAAGACACACTGCGAGTATCGTTGCGATTTCATCGAGGTCGATAACGTTCCACAGATTCTGACCAATCCAAAAAGAGGCTAGATTTCGAACGAGGAAGTTGGCACGTCTGAAAGCGAAGTGGACCTTCGGAAGTTCATTGAATACCATTAACTCCAAGGTTTGAGTGATGGAAGCTGTGACCAGAGCATCGCTCATTTCAAAAATATCCGGAAAGTAGACAAAGCCGCATCCACGATCGACGAGCACGCCGTGAAGGGTCAATGTTTTCCCTGGATCTCCTCTGCACAGCAGGAAGAGGCTTGCCAGAGTGAAATCGATCGTTTGAAGGTTTGTTGATCTGAACGTCGGATCGACGTTGCCCTGAAGTTGATACCACGACTTCGTTATAACGGCGTCCATATCCTCTATCATCTGGGTTTGTCTGTTGTAGGTTATAATTAGTTGGAGTCCGAGAGCGTCAACGTCGTTCATCTCACATTCAAGCTCGTCGAGCTCGTGCGAGGGCACCAGACTGAAGATTTCTTCAAATTGAAACCGGCTCAGTCCTTGTTGATCCTGGATGAACTCGTCGAAGAACCGCTTATCTATCGAAAGGTCACGGTTCATTCTGCATGAGCGACTGACTGAGGTGGCTTTCCTCACGGGTTTCAATTGACTCGATGAATTGAATCCGAGTATTTTCCGCTCGGAAGGGCCACCCACGAGAGTGATGCGAGATATCAAGGAATCGACTTGATTTGATACCTCGTCCACGATATACTGATCCTGATCCCCGACATGCTTCAGGAGCTCGTTGCGCAGGATCTCCGTCAGGCGGAACCTGTCCTGCAGGAAGATGTACGATGGCAACGACGCGCATATCACCGACAGAACTGTGAGCGCCATTATGACCTGGTCCTCGGCGAGTCGTTTGTTGACGGGAAGTAGGAGAACATCCCTGAAGAGATCCCGGTCGATGATCGATGAAGATCCGATGGTCTTCAGGATTATCTTTACGTTTGTGACTGAGGAATACAGGCTCAGCAGCGCTTCGAGCCTCGCATCGTCGCTAGCATGTCTTTTCCAAATATGCATACCGAGCTTCTCGAATGCTCCCGGCAGTTGATGCTGCGGAACAAACTGCAAGAAGTTTGTGACGAGCAGGGTCTCCGAGACGCGTCCTTCGAACCTTCACAGGTCGTTTATGATTCTAGGAGCGCTTTCGTTCAGTGATCCTCGTTTCCAGAGGGCGTTTCCGAGGCTGCTCAAACTCATCCTCACCACGAAGCTCCGCGGCAAAACAGTGTCGAGACCAAGAACATCAAGTGTGAGAGCTGAAACGCGTGTCAACGGAAAGCTGAGCAGGAACATCGGGTGCGCGAGAATCTGTGTACAGGACTGAATGGTTTTCCGCACTCCGAGGTAGAATACAGGGTTGTTCAATGGGATCGAAACGTGTTTCATAGTGAACGTTGCTTTGAATATCTGGAACAAGCTTTCGGACGTTATGGGATCTTTGATAACAGAGTGCACGATCACATGGCGATTGATGGGGGTTTTCACGAGCGTCAGCAAGAAACTGCTCGCCCAATCGAACTGCTCCAGATGAGTCTCTGACGAGATCTTCTTCGGAAATAGACTCAAGCTGAGATGTAAAAGCTCCTGCTGATGATCTACCGAAAGTGAAGAGTTTACGGCGTTTACAGTTTGTAGGCACAGGTCTTTGAGGCTTGGGTCCGGCTGAAACTGGAACACGAGTTTGATGCAATTGATGAGGATTGTGAACCAGGAGTTGGTTTGGGCGATGGCCACCGACAAATCGATGACGAGCCGCCCTTGTTCGTAGCGCAGGAAATGCAACAGCACACAACACGAATAAAGAAGAACTGTCTTGTGACAATGGTCTTCGGCTAAACGCGATACCGCGATCTGAATGAAGAGGGATCTGCTTCTGATTTCGTTGATGACTATGCTCCGTATCGGAGCGGCAGCGAGCCAACCCTGGATCCAGTTTGCCGTCGGATCGATTCCCGCTAGGAATGTCCAAACCCGGTTTTCTGCGAGGCAGTCTAAGGTACTTTGAATGAATGCAGTTATGATGTGCGTCGGGGTTCTCAGCCAGCGATGCGCAACGCATTCTTTGTGGTAATCGTTGAGACAATCGAGCAGGTAGACAGCTTGTCGTAACCTCCTGGGTTGGGACGTCTTACCACGACCCAGGAAATTACAAACCGCTTTGAGCATGCTGCTGTAGGCAGTGAGACTTGTTCGGTCGTCGGTGGAACAGATCATCATTCGGTAGATGTTCGACACTTCCGAGCGGATCAGTGAATTCTCGGCGAACAGACACATCCGCAACAGCTTCTCCAGGACGCCCCACTCCTCGGTACGGACGAAATTTTCGACACTCGATGCCCTCGCAAGCATGTCGAGTCCTTGAAGCTTGTGGAAGTTGTCGTCACTCGCGAGAAGCTCACAAACTTGAACGAATTCGGCATCGCTGAACACTACGACAGTGTCCGTCGTGGAAACACTCGAAATCGAACCGATCGATGTAAGACTGTGGTCATCGCCAGAAGCTACGGCGTCCATAGAGAACTTCCGAGGCAGTCTGTCGTAAATGGCGTCATTCCCGGTGGCAACGGTGTTCAGGATGTACTTTCGGCGAAACCTCCGCCAAGTCTCCGAGGGCGCGAGTCTTTCCAGAATCTCGTCAGCTGTGCTCGCCGACGAGCGCCGCTCTATGAGCCGTTCGATTTCTCGACCGACTTCGGATTCAATGGCACGTTTTAAACGTTCCATTGTAGTCTCTACGCTCCACTAACATTCCTTCACTTTGACGAGCAAGACACTCAGTGCAGTCAACATTTATTTATGACGAGAACACAACATCGTTGCTATAGCGACCCCGCGATGAACACCGATGGATTCGGATTATTCGGGTCAGCGCTCGGAGTTCACGTCGGAACTAGGGCGAAGTTTTTACCCGTTTCGCGTGCAAACTGCGCGGCCTGTCCTTGACATTCGGTTGAAATTGATCATGATTACAATGTGTCCGATTCGGAGAATGCTAGTCGGTGCCGATGCGCTGAATAGCTCGTTGACAGTCGTTGCCGACTAGAGTAGTGATTCCAAAAGCGACTCGAGAGGGGAATAAGTTAATCATTCGGGGGATATTTCATTCATTCAGCTTCCGAAATCGGTGATCCCGATTAGAAACTCGCGAGATGCCCCTCGTACCTGTGGAAAAGCGGTTGTTCCTGAGTGTCATGATCTAGCTGCACGGATCACGCCTGTTCTCCTGATCGCGTGCGAATCTGCGCGAGATAGGAATTCGTAGCCTCATTCGCAGTGTTTGCTCGAATATAAAAAACTGAGGAGATTTCTCTTGCGAAATCCCGGAGTTACCGTAGTTTCTGGAAACCCGGGAAATCCCGGGTTTACCGTAGTTAGGGATAACTATCGTTGTAAACACGATTCTCGTCGCTGACTAGAGTCCCTTTTGTCATTTTGATGCCTTCATTTTTTATTCAGTCGGCACCTGAACGAGCGAGCGAGCCGTCTGCTTCGCCGACTCACGCTGAAGAACAGTGTGAATGGTTTCTAATCTGCAACTTCGGAGCACTATTTGATGTTTCCGTGTTTGGCGAGTTATTCCGGTGCGATTTAGTTTACTGCAGAAATGCCTCTGGCAGGGCGTGGCAGAAGAATCCTCATTCAGCTCAGCGGCCCATTGAATTAAACCGTTTTGACAAAGTAGAGACATTACGATCAAAAGACTCGAATCATCATCGACTGTGTCGTCCGGAAGCGCTGGGCGTAGCTGCTCGGCTTAGCGGGAAATTCCCACTGCAATTCACTTTTTCCTCTCAGTGTTATTATTTGCATATTTCAATTGCTTGTGCACTGAAGCCACGAGGAAGCTGAAAATAGTTTGAAGTGAATATCGACGGGGATCTTGCTGAAAGGTCGAGTCTTCCACTGCTCTCCCGCGAGAATTCGGATTTTCCAATCGGTCACGCGTCTGTCATAAACGAAGATTTGAAGCCAAAGATGGTGATGCGAAATCCTGGGAGTCGTTGAGGAGTGATTCGTGAAGACTGATGACTTCGGACTCAGCTCGAACCCGCATTCGCCAAGCATTCAACATTCGGAAGCCGGACGATTCCGTTGTCCTTGACCATGTTTGAAGTCGCAGTCATGTAGAGAGTGGACTTTCGGGTCAGCTTAAAGCTCCTTGTTGTGTATTTCGCGGAAGAGTCCATCCGGATGAGGAATAGTGGGAGATTCGGGGGACGCGCGCGGTTCCTCAATCGGATGACATGTGCGATTTACTCAGGAACTTATTTCCTCCGCGCTATCCTGTGTCTGAATAGAATTGGAATGACACGGCAATCTCCGATCGGAGACTGAGCGGATCGAAACTAAGTTCCAAGTTACGTGGTTTGGGTCTTCGTGACATCACTTTGGATCATGGCGCCGGATCCACCGAAAGACGTCCGAGAGGTATGAATGAGCTGCTTTGCACTTCATGAAACCTCTGCTTCTTACAAACACATAAGACTTCCGGGAGGCGAATGATGGACGTGTGAGTTAAGCTGGGATCCTTACAAACTAGAATCTGTTGTCGAGACATTTCTGAACAAGGGCGTCAGTTTGTTATGCGTCGCGTTTGTTCTGACGGCTGAAGTCGGGGTAAAGAAGATGCGACCACGTTCTAAAAGCCGATTCAGATTTCTTCGGATGCAATCCCCGTGAGGGACTCCGTTAAGCTCGAGCGGTGTTCAGATTCCGCCCCTGCGGATCCACACCCCGACCACAAAACGGAGCGGCTCCACTCGCGGCTCTTCAGACATAGCTCAGCCACATCAAGAACTCGACGTCAGCTCACGCATTTCATCTGAACTGTTTCTCGTTGTGCGGTGTGGAGTGTGTGTTTCACGGGAGGAAACATGCTCGGTGGTTACCTGCCGCTCGTCTTGTGTTTCACCGTCGGTGCCGTGCATTCTGAGGAGAACGTCACAGCAGCAGCAGTTGTAGCCGCTCATCACAGGAGTAACGATGAGCCGTCCTCGAATTTCAAGAAGGCATCGTGGACGACGAGGAGTTCAGGAAAGACTTCTTGGAACTTTCCCTCCCTTGCCACGGATCTGACGAATGTTCGTGTCATTGCTGCTGACACTTCGAAGAAACCTTCGAGACAAGATTCAGGAAACAATTTCGAAAAGAAATCCAGCACCGATCAGCATGTGCTCAAATTCACGACTCAGGCGCAGGAGAGCCCCGACTACTACCACGACTTGACCCCTTCGTTCAGCGACATCGCCAACTTTGAGAACTCGCGGTCCAGGGACTATGCGAAATACTTCGCCCAGCGAGTCGTGCATCCGATGTCGACGACTGCGGCAGCGAACGGACCTCGAATACTCGACATCGTCATGCACAACGATCCTTATCGAAACCCTCGGAAAGGCCTCCAGGACGGCGATAAACTTTTCGCTCAAGAATCGAACCACAAGAACACTTTCTACTACGAACCGGCGCCGAACATGAAAAAGAACGATAAATACGATCAGCGAGGATCGAGCCTTCTGTCTGACAAGAATCGGCGTTACGACTTCGATTACGATTCTCGAGAGTTGGATCATCGGTCTGACCGGAGAGACGATCATTGGGACGATTGGGAAGATTACCACTACGAGAAATATCATCATGACAAGCACCACAAAAAGGACTACGATTACATTTTGCCGCTCCTACTTCTGATCCTGGCGCCTCTCGCTGTTTCATCGTTTTTAATGCCGGTCACGGCGACTCTGATGTCGAACTCCTTGTACTACGCGGGAGCTCAAGGTGCAGTGTTTCAAGGTCGCAGGAAGAGATCTCTCGACGGCCGAGCAGAGAATCGAGATCTTCTGCTGGATCTGATCACGCTGCTCGAAGAAGCAATAGAACGCTTCGAGAAAACTGCCAAAACGGGTCGGCGTAGCAACATAACTACCTAAAGCGCACCCTGGTCAATTGTAGCCAACATATCAATAAGACGCCCTCGTCCATCAGCAAGCTTTTCTGACTCAAGAAGATGTCGAACGTCTCGAAAGTCCGCTTTCAACGTCCGGGTTTCAACAATGAACGCTGCCTCACAATGGTGGATAAGGGGAGCAGTTTTTCTCCACAGAAAACATGCGGAAACAACTCCACAAGAGCGAGACGAGACGGCTGATTCTGTTGAATGCGCGGCTGATGCAAACTGTAGCGGAGAAACTATTCTAATGCGGGGAATGCGTCATGGAGCGAAGTATCCAAGCTCAGAGAGATCGTAGCGCGCACATCAGCTGATGGATCCGCCGGTTTAAGAAAAGCACTCATAACTTATACGATCACGCGGAGGAATTCGGAAAACCTCGCTCGATTTGTTAATCATCCCCGACGATCTATCGCTCAGTCACAAAATGACTCATTTGCAGTCTCTTTGGAGAGCAGTCGGACAATCGTTTCCTCCAACTTCAAGCTCTGCTAAGTCATTACAGGAAACAGATGCCGTTCCGATGAACAACTGATGGAGAAATTATATTTATAATTCGAATGCAACGCTTCATTCAAGTAACTTATTCACAAGAATCCGAAGAATAAACGATGTGATTCAATAACGAGACCTTGGAATCATTTTATTTAGTACGGATATGCTGTTCAATGATCGCCAGTTGGTAGCCTCATCGCCGGATAACTTTCGGTTTCGGAGCTTCCTCCCCTCTGGTGTTTCGCCTCGATCATACTTTCGTGCCGGATTTCCAATGTCTCGTGGAGTTTCGAGTCGTTTATCGAGTTGGGGCTTATCGTGACGCAGAACGCACTGCAAGCTCCGTCTGCCTAACAAGAACCATCCTGGTCATATACACCCCCGACCTGCTACGACTTCTTCAGCTGAGATTCGCTGACGATTTCAAAGTGTGCGCTGTGAAAATCCTCTCTGGTTTGTGCGTCACATTTTCACCATCTTCATGTTGTTGCTGCCGGCGCCTTGAGCCTGAAAGTGACGTAAGAAAGCGTTTTTGTGTGATTTTCAGATGTCTGCCTGACTCTTTGTTTCTCTTTCGCTCTCCCTATCTGTCTTCTCTACGAATCATTATGATCAAAGAGGAGGCTGAATCCTTGACATCAAGAACTTTAGTACGCTCGTTGCGCATCGTGGAGACGTAGAGCTCTGGTTTTGAGAATGATTCTGATTCAATCGAAGTTCACTATCGGATTTATATCGTCAAAACTCACCTCTTTCTGTTCCGAGGGCAGCTTCAACATCTCTTGCTGTAGCTTGTTGAGGATATAGTGATTTGGCCCTGTCGCTGTTGACTTTGTTTGGAGATCTGTGATTGCTTGTTGTTCTTGACGCTTGTCTCTTGGCGTCTTGTAGGAATTGTGTCCGTAAAGCCGCAAGATACCACCCCAGGTCGATATGTATTGATGCATCTTCGCCAATAACTGCTGCGAGGCCAACTGCTTTCCGTCTCGCTTATTTTTCGCTCGAACCTTGACAGTGTGACTGCCGACGGACATTTGGTAGACTATCCGTTGTGATTTTTCGCTTTCTTTCAAAACCTGGTGCTTAATCTCGTTTTCGTTCACCAAGCCGAAATTCCGTCGGAGGCACTCAACTAGAATGTGAAAAGGCGATTGTTGCCCCGTTGTCGTACAGAGGCCCGCCAATCGGGGATCCTCAATTGCGATGTCATCGAAAAAGTCGAGTTCATGCTGCTTCGAAGCCTGCGCAGGATCTTTTTCATCCTTTTCGTCCAATTTCTGAAGAGCTCTCCAGCTTGGGAGTAGAATCTCCAGCGCTGCTTGGGCAGCTGCAGTTTTTGCCTGCTTCTTGCTCGAGCCGTACCCAGTCCCGTATTCCACCTCCGCTGCAGGAAGGACGAGAGTTCAGTCACATGCTCCGCCAAGACTCAGCATCTAGCGTCGGAAAGTTCGAAACGAAAACCATTGCTTCAAAGACTTGCCTATGAGGAGTGTGGCACAATATGGGGTTTCACTGCTTGCCAGCTCTTTGAATGTATATTTGGGTTGCTCTCGCAATGAATGCTGAACGAACTCGTGAAGGATACCGACCGGTCCCTGTGAATCATTGAGAAAACGAACGTCAAACGAGAACAACGAGTGTCGACTCTTTCAAGAGCTCGACTTATAGGACTGTAAAGTGTGGATCGCGAACATAATTCCAGAATGAACTACCTTGCCCTGAGGATTGAGAACGAACTCTTTCCGTTTGCTGCGCACACCTGCGCTCGGTATCTCGCAGGTGATCAGTTGCGTGCTTGAGGGAAGTGTCGGAGGGTTCTTCACTTTCTTCTCACGCTGAAACTCTCGCCGAGCTCCCCATGACCTTTCGAAGGAGGACAAGGACTGGTTATGATACAACTTTCAGAGCGGGACAATTGAGGCGATGTTCGATTCTTATGCAGACTTTTGTGTTTCATCTGGCGAGAGATGACTCACTTGAACTGCCTCACGGTGACTTCTTCGATATCGAAACGACTTTTCGCGTAATCTCTGAGCTCTTCCGCGGTCAGATGGACTTGACATTCTTGAGCTGTTTCTATACCAACTCTATTCATGACCTGTAACTGTTGCGGCGTCAGTGAAGTGGCTTCGCTCCCTGTTGGAGTCTGGCCCGCTGCGGGGGTGCCGCTCGGCGGCGTTTCTTCTGTGGTTTCCATTGGGCTAGCGGCCTCGCAGTCCGGAGCGATCGGAGGATCGTTAACGACCATCGCTGTCATCGCAGCCCCATTCTCAGGGCCCTGTTCTGTTTCCGACTGGGCCGGGGGCTTGTCGACGGCTGGAGTTGTGGGCAACGAGTGAACAATCACGTTACCCTCTCTGCTGAGAGCTTTTTTCTGCAAAAAAAAATGTTTGCTCGGATTTGCATCGCACAGGGAAAGCAGTCCGTCCAGTTGGATGGACATCTTGTCGAACGAATGTCAATCACATGGCCTTCACAATAGAGGATGATTCTCCCAACTCACTTTTGACCGCTCATAATGCAAGCATGGAATCGCACTCTGTGGAACTTCGTGTTTGCGCGCTGATCCTGGCCCTAGGAAATAGGGCCTGCTCCAAGTACACACTCGTGTCTTCCGGTTCAAGTATAATGGCAGCCCGCATATGTGATTTATCATCACCCAATCTTCCGGTAGAATATCATACACGTCTTTGGTATAGCCTGGAAATCGCTCCCATGTCAGTGTTGTCCCAAAATTCGCCGAATCCCCAAATGCAACAGAATTCAGTTCGACTCGAGACGGCCACTGATCCACAGCGATTTGACAGCTATCCGAGGATACTCACGTTTGCAGATGAGTTTCTTGCGAATGATAACGTCCTCAGCTTTCCGAGCTTCCTTGAGGCTTTCGTCCAATAGTTTATCGATTTCATCAGACGCCACGGAATCCTCTGAATCACTGTCGCTGTCATACTCAGCTTTCCGTTTGTTACTTCTTATACTGTCTGTGCACTCTTGAGCCTCCGGAGGTTCCGGTGTTGGGTCTTCCTCGCCGCCGGTCGGGGGTGGTGGAGTTGGCGGTGGAGCCTCTCGAGGTAATGGCGGAGGTTCGGGAACGTCCGGTATTTCCATATCGGATGGACTCGCCAACGAGTCGGACATTATAGTTCTTGAAGCTCTTTTTCGCCGGGGTTGTTGAGTAAGTTTCGTGAAAATCGAACGCGCTGAGATTGCTGTCTGCTCCATCACCCTTTCTCCTTGCCCTCTCTGAGAGAATTCCCACATTATTCATTCGAACACAAATCAAAATGTTTGGGGGCTAATGGAATCATGTACTCGGAGCTCTCTCGTTACTTCCACGGAACTCTGGGAAGTCCCAATAGTATTCGTTGCTCATGATGTGGAATCATTGTGAATTTGCTCGTATTCGGGAATCTTCCAGGATGAACACCAGCCAACTCAAGATGGAAATCATCCCTCAAGAGCTTTTGCTCGCCCGATTACATCGCGTTGACCGAAGAATATAGGATGGAAAAGTTGGAATTTATCCGAATATTGCGGAAAACGTTGTAGTTTTCTCACTGGGACGCTCGGCTGGGATAGGAACTTGGCATTCCCGCGTCTCTAAAGGCCTCCCGGTGATGGACGTCGCCATGTTATGTTTGTAGACGCTCTGGAACTCGTTCGCGCACGTTGAGAGGAGTCGGCTCGAACCTTGAAGTTCGGTGATCAAGATCGTTTGAAGATCCGGCATTCGGTGTCATTCATTCTCGTACAGCCCTCGATTAATCTGAGAGAATGAGCTTCTCGAGAACACTCTTGTGTTTGGGTCGTCGTGTTGCCATGCAGTCGCACCGCACATTTCTCACAGCGAACTGCGGACGCTTGGCCATGCGCGATTCCCGGCCTCTTTTAAGCCAACATTACGCGAAACTCTTTTCGACAAAAACCAAAGGTAAGCTGCGATTCGGAGATCACATTTACTGCCGATATTCACACTCATGTCGATGTTTCATCGAGAACATACTTCCCTCGGCATCTTGAACGCACGTGGGACTCCGCGCGGTCGGACCGGTATATCATTCCTGAGATGGCACGTCAACTTAATGTGTGATTTCAGGCGATGAGGAGCTGAGCAGTTTCCTCGCTGAAGAGATCCAGGCCGAGAAGAAGGCGCGCAAGCAAGCGGTCCCACCAAAAATCGACAACTTCGAAATCAAAACTGAGAACGCCGATATAACTCTGACTCGTAAGTTCAACGACGAGACGATCACAGTCGAGTTCAATGTCAATCACAGTGTCGATTCTGATGATTCAGATCAGGCGGCTCAGAAAGATCCCGCTGAGGCTGCGCAGATGATGTCGAAACCGAACTTTGATGTCATCATCGAAAAGGGAGGTCAAAAGATCCTGCTCTCGTGTTCTTTTGCTGTGGAGACATCTACGGAAGAAGACTTCGGTAAGTGTTTCCCGATTTCTTTTTATGGATCCGTACTGCTTCGAAACGAAGGAATTCGATTCCTGTTGCGGCGGTTTACTCACCTACTGATCGACTTCCAGAGGATTTGTTCCAAATCGTTGAGTTTTCCATGTTCACTGGTGAGGACATGGAGGACTCCGATTACTCGGTCTCCGGAGACATCATGGACGGCCAACTCTACGACCTTCTGATGAACCTGCTCGAGGAGCGTGGAGTCACAAATGAGTTCGCCGAGCAGCTGGTGGAATTCAGCACGAGCTACGAACATGGTCAATATATCGGACTCCTCGAGAAGTTGAAGGGATTCGTGTCGCACTAGTTAGACTTCCAGACGATAGCTAAACATCCTCGTTCTCGGTCAAGAATCACAGTAGACATCCGAAATCGTGTAGTTTCCCAATCACCGTGTTCACACAGTTTTTGATTCGCGGACTGCAGGTCCCTCAACCGAAATTTGTACATGGAATTTCAATAAATCGTGTGCCACGCCTGGCGTGTCACTGTCATTTTCCACAGTCAACAGAGTTCTGAGATTTGATGCTTTCCCGTGGCCAACAAAACCTGATTTTCATCCCTGTCCGGATAGGAGTTCTCTTCGATTCGAAGTATAACATCGACGCAGCTCAGTGATCACGACCATGTGACTGTTCTGAGTCGACGGAGAGGTCTGATGACTGGACTCATCATTTCGATGCACGCCATGCATGAGTCGGGACGCGAGGTTCTGATCCTCTAGACAAATCGGGCCTGATGGAGAAGAAGACTCAAGCCGCAGTCCGGACAAACCGACGTCGATCGTTTCCCTCTCAAGGCTTTGGTAACGATTTCTATTATCTGAAATCCGGTTGAAAAGCCATCTCTATGGCCTGTTGCAAATGAAATAGATGGGGCAAATCCTCGCTTACGGGGATATTTTGGATTCCGCGGATTGCAGGACCTGGACTCCGCCTTCGGCTTGTAATAGCGAGCCTGAGCGAGAAAAATCCACGGGAATAACAAGTTTACGACGCGATGCATTCCACGCGATTAATGAACAGGGAAGACAGCTTGGTCACACGAATCGTTTCAGATGCTAATACTCGCTGCGATCTGCATTCCAACTGTCTCTATCTTCGAAGACCGGAGTCCAAATACGCGGCTCTCAGTTAGCCGAGGCTGAATCTATAATGGGAGGATATTCCGATTGGATAGGCATTATTTCGACCCTACATATTACACATATGACTCACTGTGCTGTTTGATCTCTTTGCGGAACTTGTTCCCAATCGGCGTAGCTAATGTACTTCTGGCCATTTCGAGATCCTCCAAGTCGAACAGTGATCTCTTTGTTTCAAGTCTCTCGATTGCTGTCTCCTTGGTGTTCGTCGAGCCGTAAGGACAAGTTTTCGCCACCTGTTTGGTGCTATCTTTTTTAATCTCTCGAAATACATTGTTTTTCTCGTGGTCTTTCTGGACTCTAAAAACTCCACCCAAGTTCTCCTTCGAGGAACTCCTTTGCTACGGTGGAGTGAGGTATTCTCAGGGCCCACCTCCCCGTGTCTCTTTACCAGACCTCGTTGTAGCTTCTAAGCATAGTGATCATTGCATTGGAATGCGTGAGTTGCGGTACTATTGTCGCTTTCCAGAGAATTTTGGATATTTCGAAATGTTTCTCAGAAGTCGCTGTGTTGAAATCTTTGAGAACGCGCTTTCAACGCTAAGCCTCAGTTCAGAGCGTACTAAGAGAGAAAGAGAAGTGGGGTTCGCTGATCATCATGATCAGTGATCGTTCCGAATTTCTTCCCGAGGAAAAGTCCAGAAAGGGAGGGTTTCGTGGGTCGGCGCCGATTTCAACTTGAAATGGTGGGAAGTGCCGGAATAGTTTTCTGTCTCTCATTGTCTAGCTTCGTTAGGCTTAAAGTCACAGCAGTATGTAATGACGCTTGATTAGCAAGTGAGTCATCATCAACGGCTGACGCTCTCGAGCAAGGTTTCGCAAGATTTGACGGGTCTCGCAGAATAGATTTCCTCGAATTCAAGATTACCCAGTTGACTTTTGCCTATTTGCCGACGTTGTCTCTCGCCCGGTTGTCGCTTTGTCCACTTGTCCTGTTCGTTGTCGGGCTGTGTCGACACCTGCAAGCATCCTACGAATTTCAAGATTTGTACTTTCAAGGGCTACTCGTGACGAGGCGAAACTTCCTTCTCATAGCAACAAGGACTTCAGCCTCCACCGAGACTGAGCTCGGGTTCACAGTGATATGAAATGAAGATCTACCGAACTCCGAGACAGCTCCATCTGCGACGTGTTCGAGAACGAGCATTTCAGACGGGCCGATTCTAACAAGAAACGGAATCGCCTTTCTCTCGTGTTTTTCACCTCTAGACAGCTCTTAAAGCATGGCTCACAGCTGTAGCCAAACTACGCGTTGATGTTCGCCTCCGCGTCTGGCTGTTTGTGAGCCAGCAGTGTGATTGGTTGAAAGGACAACGAGACGGAAAGATTCGAAGACGCACTTGTAACGCCAGCGGTGCCGGCTCGGCACCAGCATCGGTTCTCGGAATTTGATTTTTCGTTAAATATCTCCCTCCTAAACGCTGATTCCATCTCTGAGAAGATTAAGAATCTGGAGAGGATCTCCTCATCGGAAAGATTCTCCGTCGTTGATGGTCACCGGCCAGAGTACATGGCTGTTGCTCACCGCTGAGTGCAGCGAACGTAGCCGAAGCTATGAACGAGCACGCAGAGGGTTCGTCCACGATGGAAGGACACGGGCGGGAACCCCTGGTTGCCGGGAGCGTCTTCTGCGGGTTGACGCGAGTTCGCGCAGGGTCGATGACTGTTGTTGAAACGAGGTCGGTCGCTATGGACTGACCGGCCGATGCTTGCTTTTCAGCAGAACGCTCCTGCGCCGTCGCTTTACAAGCGGCGGACGCGGCTGAACCGCCGCGTGAGAGCCCAGCTACTACGCATTTCTGCGAATCGTTTTGATTCGCGTTTTTTTGTTGAGCGTGTCTCTCGAGCTTATCCAAGTTTACTATTCGATCCACACCGTGTTTTGAAGGGCTTCTGAGTGAAAAGCGTTCGGTACGCGGAGTATAAGAATAGAGATATAGAGGCAGAGGAGCTCTAGGGGGAAGCCATCGAGTTGAGAGACAATCTGAGCGTTGCTTGCGATAACCTGTGACATCAAACGACGTATCTTCCGTTCCTGGAACGCGTTTCGATAGACCGCTTGGACGTTTGAGACGCACGCGAAAAGATTCCGAGCCCCCAAAGAACTGAATCTCTTGCTCTCTGTCAAACGAAATTCCAATGTCAACTCTTTTGATGCCTCGCGATCTGTCTCACTCATCAGAGTAGAATGCGGACGGCTCGCAGTTGTCGCAGATGCTGCTCTTCCAGATGAATTCGGAGCCGCTGGACGGAAAGTAAAATCAAACAGTTATGAAAAAAAGCCTCAAGATTTTTGACGACAAGGGAATTTTTCGAATATTTCGCATTTATTTTTAAAAGTTCATCCGTTTTCGCTTCGGGTGGTGTTCTGTTCTCTCAACATTCCGAGTGTATTAGCCATCTCTCCGTGTATATCATCATTGACTTCGTGTTGTTGCATGTCGGTCTTTGCTCAAACTTACATCGACTCCGTTTCGTGTTTCATCGACTCCAGGTTACACTCTATCGACAATTTTGGGATATCGGTTGGAACACATCGCCATGGGAATCGAGTAATAGCTTCTCAACAATAGATCGTCTTTCTTGTGGAAGGTTGGTCCCAAGAGTTTTCGTGACTTCAGCTTCTCGTGTTAATTCAATTTCAGTTTTGCTCATATCAATCACATTGTTGTGTGAGTGTGTTTTTCTGCTTGAATGTTGATAGAATGTCCGTGCTCCGTGTTCTGTTCCATGTCCTGATTGCGCGTTCGTGTGTCCCCCACTCTGGCTGTCTGTTCGTCAATCTGCTTGTTATGCGTGGCCTAGGTTTCAGCGATGATCTGTGTGCTGCCGTGTCGATCTGTGTCCGTCTGTTCACTTTGCTACACCATCGGCATAACCGTACTTTCCTCAGATAAAATAAAGCTATTTGCAATCTCCGGGAACTTGAAAATTTGGTGTCTGACTTGGCCGCACCCGCTTCCGTAGTTCCAGAAGCGATTCGGCTCACTCTAACACAGTTCGCGACACATCCTCTGCGACTTTGATTTTTCGAATTCCTCCGGAAATTTGTTTTGAAGACCCTCGCAACGGAGGCAAAAATTCTTCGCTTGTCTTGTCTTGCTTACGGCGTTTGCTACTGCTCATATTTTTGTGATAATCATCGTCGTCGTCATCATCATCATCATCGTCGTCGTGGTATGCTCAGTTTGCAAAAAGTTCTCTTCTCGTGCTAAATCGGACAAAAAAACCCTCATTGTTCTCAATCAAATCACTCGATTTGACATTGCCCTTCTCGAAAAGTTCGAGCTTCTCTCGGAGAAGCATCATTTATCCGAAATGACAGTCTCTGAAAAACAGGAAAAATATCACAGAGTGCCTCTCGTCCATCCTACGTTCAGCTCCTCGCTCTCAGCTTCCTCTCCAAGTAACTTCCTCTTAATCGAAGTGTTTCTCACGTAAAAAGATCGAAACTACGGCGATTGTGGTCGCTGTCACAATGAGAGGTTCCAAAGGCGATCGATTCCAACTATCACCGATCTCGACGTTTTCGCTTCTCACTGACGGCAATCGGACTCAGGCGCTCATGTGTCTATCCGATTCATCTCCTCGAGTCCGACCATCGAAAGATTATCACGATAATTCCAATCCTCTAGTTATCAAGAGCAAGCAACTTCATGGGGAGATGGGTTGACCGTGTCCAAGATCGACAAGTTGTACATCTGTGTTTTTTTTCTTTCGAGTTACACAATTTCGCGTCTCCCCTCCCTTTAGCCCCCAAATCGTAGCAAATTCGCGTCCGACTGACTGACTGACTGACTGAATGACTGACATTTCCGACTGGGATTCTGCTCTGATTGCCGAGGGTGTTTCGTCTCTGACTAAAAAAATTTCCGTATCAGATTTGCGTATGCTGTGTTTTCTGCTGTGAGTGTAGAGAACGAAAGATGAAACTTGAACTCAATGGAATGAAATGCAATAGCGACGCTGCCATCCAGGAACGACTCTTTCCCTCGATCTGAGAACTAATGAATGACCAACAGCGACGAAATGGAAGATTCAGGTACGCGTCAACGAGTTGAACACTTTCCGACCTCACCGGCTCCATCAAGTACGACCAGATAAGCCACCGAAATGATTGTGAAGACGAAACCAACAAAAATAGATAGATTTCAAGCTGTCGAAAAGAGAACCGAAAGTGGAAATCGACTGCAACCAAAGATCGTAACCAGAGAGAAAAAATCACTGTGATCGTGGAACTAAAGAGCTGGAAAGCAGAATAAATGCATGCGAGAAAAAAAATGAAATGACGAAGCCTGTTGTTTGTAGTTGTACTGTATGTTTTCTCATGTTTAGGCATGTTTTCATTCCATATGTAATAATAGTAATAGCATTTAGTCACACGATGTCGTCATGCGTAAACGTTGGGCTTCCTCACAAGAACTCTTTAAGACCTTATCATCATCATCGACTGCTTTATCTGGCTTCCACTTGTTCTCCATGAGATGATGACTACCACTATCATCATCATCGTTGCTGTCTTCATTTTCACCTTCGTGGACTGAACGACAAACGACGGCGACCTCAACGATCACGGTGATGGTTGGTGACGATTGACCGATCGCTCGCTCGCTCGCATCAATCGTCGACTTCATAATCATCATCATCATTCATCCTCATAATCACCATCGTTCAAGCGATTGATGATGATGATGATTCGCTGGATTCACATAAGTATCGTTCGTTTCTTCTTCCTCAGAGTTAGCTATCTTCAAGATAGACCGACGCATCTTCTCTTCTTCCGCCATGGCTTCTGCTTCGGTACTCCACAACGAGCTACCGTCCAATGATTGATCAATTGTTTCGATTTACACCAAAAATCATAAACTTCAGGCTTGCTTGAAAAATTCTGAGTTTCTTCAATGTTCTAAATTACTGGTTCAGTATGCTGCTGCTGCTGTTGATCATCATCCTCATAATGTTTCTCCTCCAGGTTAAATAAACGGACAATCTACTCTTCCGATCATCGTACCGTAAATATCGAGATCCATTTTTCGCAAACATTTTTTTGCAAAGCCAAATGACTTTCCTTCCATTTGATAATAGTCGCTATTTCTTGCTTGATTCACCAACAAACTCGCCTTCAACTGGATAACTCTCCACTCTCTTCTTCTCATCATCATCATCATCACGATAATTATTCTCCAATCTTAATAATCTAGTTTCTTCATCATCGACGTCATTGTACACGACTCGACTCACTTTAAAAAAGTCCAACTGTTCCTTCGCGGTCGCGGACAGACATGGCTGCTGCTCCTGCGACGGCGGCGGCGACGAAACCATCCAAATCTCGAAGAACTTGGAATGGAAAACTTGTCGTAGGGTATACTGCGGTTTGCTTTTTCCGATCGCTGCTGACTTACATCGGCAGTTTCGTGACTTCTTCCAATGTTTCTTCTTTCTGTGTTTCTCAATCTTTTAGAGATGGTGGTGGTGGTCAAAGATGGTGGTGACGGCGGGTGTTGGGCGGGCGATTTGAATAGAGTTGCCTTTTGTGCATCCAAGCCGTTCTGCGGTATCCTTGTCACTGCGATTGTCGACCAGCGCTTTGATCGACGCTCGAAGAACGAAGACGATGGGAACGACTCGGCGCAGAGGAAAAACTCAGGCAGAACTGCACAGTAGTAGTGGAGGTGACGATCATGTTTCACTTACGGATAGCTCGCTTCCTGCTGTTCGGAATAGCTGTGGCTTGGTTGTACGGACGAACCCTGTTTCCGCGATTCGAACTTGGTAACTGGGAATTTTTGACGGGGAGAATGGTATGAAGGTAGAACATCGACGCCGAGACGAGAGACAACACTCTTTTGGAATTCATGAATTTCACTTGCGACTCCACCGAGAGGAAGACGTTAAACGAGAGTTGAATCTTCGAAGTCAGAAGTTGACTGCGGAGAACTTCCCTAGAAAACCTCCCGGAGAGGACTCTCTGGCGATCGAATTTGAATGGGCTTTTCGTGATTCGTCTTTCTCGCGGTAGGAGCGGCACAGCGGTCAACGGACGCATTTCGAATTCGAGTGATTGACTGAGAAGTCAAAATTTTGATAGAAATCGATCTCAAAGAATCGGAAATCCCTGGCTAAATTGTGGGATACAGACATTTAGGTCGTTCACTCGTCAACGACGACGATGTTTTTATTTTTCTTCTCTTAGAACAGGGGCGATAGGTATTTTTTTTTTCTCCTTTCATTTCTTCATGGTTGTTGTTGTCGTAGTAGTTGATGTTGATGCTTGTTGTTGATACACATATTATATAGAGAGACAGAGTACTTGTAGGAGTTATAGTAGAGGAATTATGAATGGGGGGATGCTGCTATTTCTTCTGTTGTGCAAGGAAAACACACGCCGACGACACGGGGAGGACGCGAGTCCAAACAAAGCCCAAAGCCAAAACCTTCTCCAATCGACAACGACTGTGGAGAACGGCTAGACATTTGACTGAGTGAAGACTTGCGAAAGAAATGAATGAACCGACAATTCCTCCTCTGCCAACTTACTACGTTCGACGAAGCACAGCTCCCGGCGAGGCCCGACATCACATTTGAACTTCTATTCCAGACTCGGCTCCGTTTCTCTTTTTGTTGAGGTTTTCATTAGAGTAGACTTGAGGTCTCCCTTTCTCGATTGGATGTGAACGCTGACGGTCGTAAGAACGCAGATCGCATCGCTGTCAACGCCGTAAGCCTAGCGAACTCGCCTTCCAAGCTGTTGGGTGCCGCTGCTGCTGACGAACGAGAAGCGACGCCATCGTAAGTCGAACACGAGGAAACGAACACGCCGGCACGCTCCTCGCTGCGAGGCTCGAAATACGCTTGCTGCAGGCTCACTTTGTCGACGATGGGGTTTCAGGGGACTCTTCAAAAGTCGGCGTTCACATGACGAAGCAGAGTCGACCGACCGATCGATTAGCCAACCAGCCAGCCGGCACGCACGCACGCTGGCTAGCTAGCTAGCCGCGCCACAGTGAAGGCCTACTGGAACAGAGATGCTGTATATTGTAGAAGCGAAGGATGAAAATCGAAGCTGTCGCTGTTGTTGTTTTTGTTGACGGGACTTGAGATGCGGGCGACACTGGTGGTCTTCGTTGGGAACGAGTGAGCGATGAAGTTGGGAATCGCGGTTAGGCCTAACGGGAGGCCTAGACCGAAACGGTGCAATCGCGTGAGATGTGGCCAGGCTGGTGGCAGCGATAGCACGAACGGCCCTCCGACGCGGTGGGGCAGTCGCGAGCGATGTGGCCTTCCTTGCCACAGTTGTAACATCCTCGGTTGCCACCTCCTCCGAAGCGTTGTCCACCACCGGGACGCTGTTGTTCGTAGCCGTTACGACCCATTCCGTAACCGCCGCCGCCGCCTCCTCCACGGCTTCCTCCATAGCCTCCCATTCCGGCATCGGGACACTCTCTGGCGAAGTGGCCAGTCTTGTGGCAACGGTAGCACTCTCCGGACGACATGGTAGATTCGAATCGAGCTTGATCGACGACTTTCTAAACACCAAAAGTTACACTTGCTTCTCGAGCAGATCGACGGCGTGGACCTCACCAAGAGCGATCAAGGAGCAAAGAGACTGATTGC
The DNA here is from genome assembly GCA_021527715.1 of Neoseiulus cucumeris. NCBI lineage: Eukaryota > Metazoa > Arthropoda > Arachnida > Mesostigmata > Phytoseiidae > Neoseiulus > Neoseiulus cucumeris. The sequence continues at coordinate 597,333 of JAJSRV010000062.1, read as the reverse complement.
TGGAGCCGGCGGAAGGCGTATTGCCTATGTAGAGGGCGCTCAACGCAACTCTCTCCCGTCGGTTTACGGCTTCTCTAAGAAGCGCCAAAATTCGACCTAACCCAGCTCTCGCGGATCAAACTCGTTATCTTCGCTAATTGAAAGTGAATGCTTGATGAATTTCTTGCGGGAATCCAGATAATGACTCGGAGCGGGGCTGCGGTGAGATTTTCGAATCGAATGAGGGTGAACCAGAGATTTTAATTGCGAAAACATCACGCCAAAACTGCAGGCCTACGGTGCTCTAGCCGGCCAGCGAAGGAAAGCACCCTTTCGAACTCCAAAATTCTATCTAAATTCAAGGACTCGAGTATTTTTCCGCTGGAAATCGTTTCGTTTCGAGCTCACTTAGATAGCCTTCTCGAAACCAGCATCTCCGAGAGATCACCGTCCCGGCTATCTGATTTCTCCGCGTCTGAAAATCATTGTTTTCGAGCCCGAATTCGATGGCGTTCGTCGGCAAAGACACACGAGGTGGCGGGGAAGCTGTGTGGTGGTTGCTTGCTTGCTTGTTTGCTCGCCGCCGCGCCGCGGCCGCTGTTGGCGACGCAGGCTGGCGACCGGCGTGGTCGAGGTTATACGGCGGCAAACATACGGCTAACCACTTGCGCATAACGAGATTCATTCGATGCCATCGGCATATTCACACGCGCGAAAACGATTTCGGCTAGAGTCTCGATTAATGTTGGATGAGATTGTATTTGCGTTTCTGAGAAAAACATACGCGGCCTGCGTACCTCTGCAACGCGTCTGCTGCTCACCCGCCCGCTCGATTCAACAGCATCTCTGCATAATCATTCACGGCGTCCCCCTTTTCAGTGGTTGAACTGATTCTAAAATCTATTAATTAGAAATCCATTCAACAACTGTTCAATCAAGGTTTGAGTTCGAAAACAACACCGCTGAGATCGCCTTTCGTGGGTGCAATTGGATTCATCCTCTCAGAAAGCTGATGCGCAGTAGACGGCTCACAAACATTTTGTTCATCGCTGCAGGCATCGGAAGGATGGAAATACGTTTTCCACTACTTTTTCCTGGGGAAATGGCTAGCGAATAGCACAAAACGAGGGAATACAAATCCATGTGCCAGTTCGGGGGATTTCTCCTCCCGGACCAGTGGACCGACAACTCAGATGATGAGGATTCCTGAAGGAGCGGAACCTGGATTTCTTTTCGGAATTGTGGAGCTCGAGAACTGTATCTCAACAAACGTGCCAAGGAAGGCCAGAAACGGGCAGCGGAGAAAGTCTAAAGCGGTGCCAGTAGCTGGGCTGCATAAGTCATCTTTTTCTTTTGGAAGAGCGAATCCGGGGAACAGTCGCTCCGTTCCTGAATGCGAAGAAGGGTATCTCAGTACTGCGTTCCAAGGGAGGTGAAGGTACATATATGGCTCGAGGAAAATTGCTGATATTAGGTCGGTAAGCGACGCTTGTTAATCTTAGGTAGCAGCAGCAGACAATTCCACATACAACGCTGATGATGATGATTTTTGCCGAACCTGGCTGCGAAAGCCGAATTTTGTGACATGGCTGCGGAGCGGGAAAACACCATTCTTCGAGAACGGAAGGGATTTTATGTTTCCTTTACCGTCCGACGAAAAGCCTGGATCGCGTAGCGTGAAACGACTAAAGACGCTTCCAAATGCGAGATAGGACGATCTCCGACAGCAGTTTAAGTGATAAACAACTCTGTTGATGCCGATTCACACGATGAGTGTCCGTACGAGTCGCGCAACCTCTTCGACAACTTTCAAAACTCCGATGTCTGCTCCAACAGAGTCGTGTGTGACTAGTTCCAATCGAAAAATGAACCGATGAATTCTGAAAAGCATATTGCCACCTTTGTAGACATCGCAGGGTGAAAGTTCGTCAGTACATCGGCCTTCGGGGAGCACTCCTTCCAGCAAGAGACTTCCTCTACTCTAATGGGAACCCGGTAGGGCATTCACTCTTTTTGGCGAGGGATTTGAAGTACTGACTCGATAGAATGGGGCGAATTTTTCGGGTGATCATCTTGCAATGACAGCGAGGCACGCTGAAGCTCCTGGAATTCCGGAGCCGTTCCGGTACTTGTTCCCTCTAGCTCACAGAATCGTTGATGCCCTTGCGATCGTTCCGCGGAGTGGGTTTCTTCGAAGGAAGTAGCTTACATCTGGACGAGACATTCACAGCACCTTGTGGCAAGGATTTGGGGTAATAAGGTGAACGTTGTGAAACGGGGGATGACGAGACAGACGATTCGAAACCAAAGCACCCGATGAGGTTAGAACTTCAGTACAGATACTCTGTGTCCAGGACTAAAGATTCACCCATGTCGGTTGAGAGATTCATGCGAACGCAGTCAATCCTTATTCTGTGCTGTCCTGTTCGTTCTGACACCAGCATCTACATATCGCAAAGGCTGCAGAGACGAACTTTGCGAGATCTCGCGAAGAACGCCCCACGCGGAAGATCTCGAGGAGAGAGGTGAACATTGCGTGACGTTTCCGAAAAAAATGTATGATCAAACCGAAGTTTCCACAGCTGGATATGAGTGCTGAATCCTTTTCGATGCTCGCTTTCAAGGACAGCACATGTTCTTATCACGCAGCTACTCAGGAACATCTGGATCACCGAACACAGAACTGACGGACAACAACGATCGAATGCAGGAAATAGTAGCAATGTTCTCGTCCGTTTCTTGGACATCTTGGTCGAATCGTGTTTCTGTTTCTTGTTTCCGCGGACATCACTTTTCCCCACATTCCTGGAAGGCGCGTCACCTTGGAGGAGCCCGAGAGTTTGGAACTCCGGAAGTAACAGGCCTTGGGAAATCGAAAACGATAAATCGTGTTGAAGTTACCATGACCTCTATGTACTCCCCGGCCAGACACGTCCCTCTGGACAACGTTTGAACCATTGAAAATCGACGAATCATCAGCGGAAACTGACTTCCCAGAGATGCTCAATCACGCAAGCTCAGTATACTGCTCCATAGCTGGAAGGACGTCGATGGCGATTTCTCTGGGTCTGTCTCGATGGAAGGGCCTGAACATGTGGTAGTTTCTATTCCAATCTTGACGAAAATGATGATGACGGCGCTGATAATGCTGTCGATCCTTGGACAGCGGAAACGCACGTCTTATGAACGGATATTTTGGCGCGTACCGTTGCATTGACCCGCCGAAAAAAGCCCGCAGTCGACATCGTGAAAGGTCTTCTACTGCATGCCATTTTAGAGCGGGAAAAGTCCGATCCGAGCCCCGATTTCGGTTTTAAAATCTGCTTCTGAACGATGGCGCATTCTGATTCGGGGGATTCTGTTGCAGAACTCGCCATACCGCAGCCGAGAAAGTTTAAAGTGCACTGCTTGTGGCTGCGTTGTGCTCGTTATGTTTCCTTGAACTCAGGAAAATTTGAGATACCGATCCATCGATGGATTTTGCATCCAAGTGATCTGGTTTCGTTGAATTCGATTCTCACTGATATTGATACCGGTAGCGGTACTCAATCACCGTTTGGAATCTCCAGAGTCGTTCCTCACTCTATCGTGAAACTTATAACCATCCACAAAGCCTGGAGATGTCGGCAATCTAGGGATGGAAGCGCCTCAGAGAAAACCCCGCATTGGTCGAAGATCATCATCATCAACGCCGCCAAGTTTCTTTTATTTTTCCATCGCGCAGTGGTTTCCAACCTGGGGGCATTGGCTTCCAAGGGGTCCAGAGGCGGTTATCGGGGGGCCTGAAGCTTACTGAGAAAATTTGGTTTTGGCAAAGTTGAGATCCAAGAAGGATTGGTGATCGTTGCCTATGTGCCCTGTAAGTGGCGCGCATCGGCCTCTGTGCCTCCAAGCAACACCTGTACTTCAGCATAATGGAGCTTTTACTGATAGTCGGCAATGCCTCTGATCTCGGCACGCTCGAGGGAGACTAGTTCCGCTTTTTGGATAGTTGAAGAAGAATTCGCCCAGTATCTATGAGTTCTTAGTTCCGGAAGCGAGAGAAAATGCTGATGGTTTTGAAGCGGGGCCTTGCAAAGTGATTCCCTAAGGAGCACATAACCTTCCGAATCTGGAACGCTGATTTTCTCCGTTGTTGATCGCCTGGAAATGAAGACTCACAAAAACATCTGTTGACTTCCATTATTCGTTATGATGATGGCTCATCGATTGAAGCGGTATCGAACATCTCATGCAGAGGCTCGCAGACCGAAAACGATGATATGATTCAGCGTTCGAATGATAACTTCATTCCAGGGATTCTAGAGGAAATACATCGGGGATCCGAGCCTGGCAGCCACCTCGACAGGGGGGCCAGTCGCCGAAAAGGTCGGGAACCACTGCCATACGAGAGGTCCGTTCTAATGGGATGATGCGCTTCCGTTGCGAAATTTCCATCGGTCGAGCGCAACGCGCATTGTTGTGAGTTTTGATGGTCAGTAGGATGGATCCACGCAAAAGCTCCATGTGCCGAACAGAAGTGTGATTCGATATTGAAACTATCGTTGATGCGAAACTGCGTGCCTCAATTATCACGGTGTGCCGTGGAAGATTCCACTGCCTCACCGGTGGTCTTGGCTTGCTCCGAGAAAAAACACCTCCTTCCATCGACTCATGCTTTTCCCATTCCTATTGCAAACCTCAATGCGCACGAAAATCATTCAATTCGATCTCAGCAGCCTCTGAAAGGTCCACTGAGAGAATGCCGGCAACGCTATACAATCTTTTCTCAGAAGAACTTCAAGAAATAGATATTCCTCTTAGCCAGACTTCCTACTTGGAAATCGAAGAATATATCGCTGATGAATTCTTATTATCGAACAGCGACGACGAGAGCGGCAACAAGAACAAAAGGAGCAGCTGCACCAGCTGAATTGGAGTCGAAAACCGAGCTCGGTATTCCAGACGACATGGTATCCGATCCCATGTCATCTCCACTATAGCAATGCACAGAAATTTGTCTCGGCTGATCTCGAGAGCACATCTAGGATATGAATTTGTTAGCTGGTGAAACTCCTCAGATCGGAAAAGTTTTCCACGACAATTTATTTGATCAGAACCATCTCGCATCCATGCGGTTTGATGCAACTTGGTCTTCCATGCGCAATCGCCCGGAAATCCGGTTTTTCGCACCCGAAAACTCAGAATGAAATTTCGGCCAATGAATTCGGCGGTGCAAACGACGAGATATGATGCACGGAGACGAGGAATGTCAGAAAGAATAATCTAGCATCCGTACGGCTTGGCGAAAGTTTTTCCCAGGTCTGAAAGAATGAAAAACTTTTGCGCTGGTGCTCCAGAGCGGTGGTTCCTGCGGAACCCCAAAAGTCAGGCCGGTCTAGAGGGTTTACGAACCCGAAGAAGAATCGGGGATGCGTGGTGGCCTGAGAGGGCTCCACAAAACTCATCTGCGTCTCGTAAAAGAGATACAGTTCCGCGCTCAGAAGATTACATCTGAACACCACCGAAGACGGCCTCGCTGTACATCCCAGTTTCCACTCAAAACCTGGGGGCCCAACAACGAGATTCCTTGGTGGAACTCCAGGGAGTCTCAGAGATGTTCACAATCAAATGAATCATAGATTTTGATGGGATCGTTCGCTTGCAGAGTGAAGTAGGGGTTGAGAGTTTGTTTCAGACGAAGTAATCAGCATGAAAGGCTCGACAAAGGTATGAGGCCGAAGTCGTTCGATCAGCGTCGAGAATCGGAGAATTCGCCGATTTCAGGATGCGAATCCTCGACGTGGGAGCTCATCCCTCTGTCCAGACTCCGAAGTCGTTTTGATGCTTTATATTATTTTGAGCATCGGTTCGTACCTCGCGCTGATTAACCGGCCCTCAGTCCCTTGATGCAACTGGAGCGGCGGAAGATTGGACCTTTTCATTTCGCGCTATCTGGTGTCGCAAATTCCAGACGGTGGGTACTGTTCGAACTATCGTACCTAATAACTCGCAAGGAATCAACTGTATTTGTTGCTGGAAAAGTTGGAAAGCAATATTTTTAATAATTTTCCTCAACCATTTCATCAGTGTTCCCATCTACAATAGCAACGTCCTTTACAGAGAATACTCAATTCAATTTCGCTCAGAAACCGAAGATTTGTCGTTGGCAGAGAGACTCAAAGTTCGTTGCTTGAAGTAATGATGCTCCGAACCAATCCAAGCGGTGATGAAGTGAGAAAAGCTCCAGTTATCAGTCGCTTGTATTCATCAAGTTTACAAATATACACAGTGATGTTGCTATCTCTCTGCTGGGGAACTCTTCGAGCCGGTTTATGATTTCAGCCGATTGAGCCAAGCTTATTTGGGATGTTTCTCAGGTCGATACATCTTGAACAGCCACTCCTTCAACCCTAAGCAGTGGGTGCCATTCGTTCGGATTGGGCTCTGACACGACGCTCGTATTCTGTTCTGTTCTGACAGAAGATGGTATAAGCCTCCGCTTGAGCAGGATCCCTGATGTTCGGGTCGTTCAACAAGTCCTGCAAATTTTGGCAACACTTTCCGAGTTAGACGGTACAACCTCGGGTATTCAAATGGACACAGAGACCGTTTGGTCGATGATAAAGATATCCGAAAGTTTCCTCTCGACTCACCTGGATTCCAACGAGTATTTGCTTGATCGTGATGGACGGTCTCCAATCTTTCTCTTCATCCAGTAAAGAGAGACATACCGTGCCGGATGGGTAGACATTCGGATGGAACAGAGGCGGATCAAATTTGCACTTGGGAGGTGTTGATGGGTAATCGTCCTTAAATGTCATGCGGAGCTTGTACAATCCCTTCTCCCACGGCGTGCCTGCAATTTCCAGATCGGAATATGTTCTTATCTCAATACAAGGTAGGAAATGGAATTGTGGGAATGACGGATGGCTCAAATTTGACGTAACATTATTCCCTCAATACGAGTGGCAATCCAGACGACTCTCTTGTATCTTGATTTAATTAAGAACGGCAATAACATCCATGGATTCCGCTGAATGTGTCCGGAACATTCAGGATCATTCGATTGCGGTGAACGAGAGAGGAAACATTACAATGCCTCAGAATGACTACACAAAACGGATTTGAAAGACGAACAAGTGAAACTAGGAAAACCGCGCGCTAATTTTCAATGATCATTAAGTGGCTTTATGTCTCGATGTCGTGAACTCACCGGTTTTCCCAGGAATAGCGCAATCCCAAACCATGAGATTTGGCAAGCCATCCGAACCTTTCGACGGCTTCGCCACAAAACCGAAAGGGTGTTCTTTACGCCAAGCTTTGCGTTCTTCGGTTAGCCGCTGGTAAGCAATACCCGCCATTGCTGATTTTCAAATAGAAGTCGCTGCTTAAGGATCAGTTTTCGCACTTGTTCGCCGAAAAGGCAGTTCTGCTGGTGCTGGTTGCGGTTAGATGGCTGCATACAGTTCACCGACTTAGGTGGCTTACACTCACAGACACGCTCAGACACACTCGGTGGTGAGAAAATCCGCTAAATTGGAACGCCGGCCAGTTCATATTCGAATAGATTACGTAACTCTGGCCGCTGATTTCTTAGCGAGACCTCCGACGGATTGATTGCAAGATGTTGCAAGGAACTCCGGGTGAAGGCAAAGCTTGCAGGGCAGTCAAAGAGAAACGTTTCGATTCTCTCTCACGGTTTCGAACACGGCCTCCCCGCCAAATCGGCATCGTCTGCTTGACATGTCGACAACCATGCCCCGGCTCCAGTTGCTGCCTGTGAATGAGCAATTCGCAGGAACGGAGGTACGGAGGAACGCCGTTCCTAGCGGTACGGGAGGCACGTTATCTTTGGTATACGCTCCTGAGGTACGGCAGGAACTTGGTACGGAGAATGACCGGAAATCACCCCCAAGTGCAACACTGAGTAATCCTCGATCGCAGACGACGCGACCCGTCTTAATGATGATGATGATTTTTGCTGTAGCGGGCGCCAAATGGTCATTTTTCAACTTTTCACGGCTTTTTCCACATTTTTGAAGGAACTGTGGTTCATGGATTGTGGTAAAGGCGAAGTTTGATTCGGAATGAAGCAGAGCTCCACTCTCCCGACTTTGCTTGTCGAACTCTTCGCCGTATCTCCCATAGTTTTCGACAACTCCTGAAGAATTTGGCGAACCCTCTCATAGCGCCGTATAGCGATGCTACCGATGGCTCTACCCAAAATCCGTCACAGGTCGAGTTGTCAGAGGGCTAGCGGGAGGGGGAGGCGACGTCTCTCATGTGCTACTCCGTTGCATGAGGAACGAAACTCGAAACAGGAATCGGGATGTCCCGAACGACGCTAAACCTCGAGCCCAGAGCCATGGGCGTCGATGGCGGTCCGTTTCGTTGCAATACGCTCTGAGGAAGTAGGATTCCAATCGAAAAAAGTTGATACGACTTTCGAGTGAACTTGGAAAGCTTAAGCGACGACGATGTCTTTGATCACAACAGTACATCTTACCCAGTGGCGCATATAGAGAAAGGCCGCCAGTAGGCTAGACGAAAAAATTGCCGCCCCTGCTGTATACCTTGAAATATATCTTTCTTTCCTACGTTTCGTGGGCCGCTAACACAGAATCATGAGGATTTCAGATTTGTATCTTCTGAGACTCTACGTACTCTGCATCGGATAACAGTGAATTACTGACAGGTGTGATTGAAGAGCCCAGATTCAAACAGTGCGATTCTATTTTCTCCAAATGGAGGTGATTGCCGGAGAGCGTGAACCTATACAGCCCGCACTCTTATAGCTCGCATTCTTCCTCTTGTTATTTTTCCACGGGGAAGTGGTGTCCAGATCGAAAACAACCGATTCCATCCCGAGGTCGCTCATATGTTATAGTTCCCGCTTCCGAATACTCGAGACGTTTTTTCTGGATATACGAGATCTCCACACTGAAACTATGAGCCGAACATCGAAGATTGTCCATCAAGTAGATTTTATCCCACAGTCTCGGAAGGTAGAAAAGTGGACTCGCGACGAGTAGCGACGTTTTTGGTCCGGGCCCGTCAATTTTTATTCAAAACAGTTATTTGCCGCCCTGAAAGAATCCGCCGCCCTAGGCTCCAGCCTAGGACACGCTAATTAGAAATCCGGCCCTGATCTTACTGAGCAAGAGAGAGAAATAAGAATGGATACATGTGCCTCGAGCAACCTCGGCCGCCGCACAGTGGGAAATTTTGCCAAAATAGGGTGACTTTATTATTTTTTCGTTTCTTTCGACTCCTACCGGTCTCTAGAGTCGATTGCAGATAGAAAAAAGTAATTCCGTCAAGTTCGTCGATTTTTGGGGGAGCCGAAGGAGGGAGGTTTCCATGCCTTGGTGATACAGCTCGAATTCCCTTCGCTGTGAATTCAGGCGATATCTGTTTCCTCCATTGGAGAGCTGGGCATTTGAGCGACATTCGAGGAAAAAGTTGGTCGCGGATAGAGTCTTGGACGGGTTAATTTGACGAAGTGGAATAACCACAATATCAGAGGATGCAGAGAAACACGATTTTTCGCTCTCAGCAAAATTGAGATAACTCGCTCGTCCGCAAGTTTCCGCAAGATTTTTCTCTTCCATCGGGAAGCTGGAAGACTGATAATCATTTAAAACAAATTGATCAGGGGCACATGGGGGTACAATGTTCTTTCAAAGCCGTCAAAAACTTCGATTTCCGACGAAATTTCGGTTTTTCCACGACTCTCCAGCCGATCTCATGGGCTGAAATTTCGATCTACTGGAACGCTGAGTGAGGCCCCCTCCGTCCAGGGATGCGACTCAAAATGATTTGGCACGTCTCAAATCCGTTTTTGAAACCGTTTCTCGAGCCACAATCTTCGAAACATTTGGTTCCTCTCGGAACTTGATCTACACTTGAGTACACTGTCGCCCAACGAAAGAGAACTGAGCCGATTAAACCTTGGGTCACCAAAAGCATCCTACAACACATCAACAAGCGTGACAAGCTACTACGCGACCTAAAAAGGTTTCCAGAGAACCCTGTTATGAATGCAAGATACAAGAAATTCAGAAATTCCCTGAGAAGCCTTCTGAGATCGGCTGAAGAAGACTACCTGAGGTCGAAAATAAGACTCGCCGACGACCCGAAGAAGGCCTGGAGAACGATCAACGAACAAGTCAGAGGAAAGAAGACTACAATGAAACTACCATCGCTGCTGTCTGAGGATATGCCTGATCCCGCTGCCATGAACACTGTGAATGAGTTCTTTGCGAACCTGGGAGTGAGATCGACCCGCGAAACCGAGATCGACAGAACAACGGGGATTCTACCGAAATACCATATCAAATTCCCACTGTCAGATTTTCCAGTGCCTACCCTTACAGAGATTGAAGAAACAGTTGCAAGTTTGAAAAATGGTAAGGCCCCTGGACCTGATCGAATACGAGCGAGAACTCTGAAAACCAACAGCAAGTTTTTCTCCCCCGTTCTGGCACACATGGTGGAGCTGATCTTCACACAAGGAGTCTTCCCAAAGAAGCTCAAGAGCGCCGACACGATACTAGTGCATAAAAAAGGAATCACAGAGGAACTTAAAAACTATCGCCCAATATCACTTTTAAGTGTTCTGAGTAAGGTAACAGAGAAGATCATCGCATCTCGAATCATAGCACACTTGGAAAATAATGAAATCCTATCTGACCAACAGTTCGGATTCAGACGAAAACGAGGCACTCAAGAAGCAGCACTCCATCTCCAGAATTTCGTGAATCGCTCGCTGGATGAAGGAAAGATCCCCGTGACAGTCATGCTTGATTTCTCCGCGGCCTTTGACTCCGTGAATCACCAGCGACTAATTGAAAAATTCGAGAGAGTCGGACTTGTTGGAAATGCACTACGGTTACTCAGCTCGTATCTACAACTGCGTTCTCAGCGATTAAGATGCGGACGAGCTTTCTCGGACCCTGTGATAGTGAGAAATGGAGTCCCCCAGGGAGGATCCCTGTCAGCTCTGTTCTTCCTAGTATTTATCAATGATTTATTACTATCTCCCGATGCGCGAGCGAATTACATTGCCTACGCGGATGATGTGACGCTACTATTTGCTTTCGACAAACAAATAGATAGACACCTTCTGAAGGAGGAGGTTGCCAAAGTTGCAAAATGGTCAGAGGGCAATGCCTTGTATTTGAACGCAAAGAAATCAACCTTCACGGTATTCGGCACAGCTGAAGAATCACATAGAAGAGCCCTTAAAATCCATACAGATAACTGTGCAGAGCTAGAGAACTGCGACTGTGATCAGATAGAATATGCAGCCTGTACCCGATACCTCGGCCTGACAATTGACGACAAATTGAGCTGGAAGCCTCACATTAACCAGATATTGAAACGCATTAGAATCGGAGCAGCAACAATTGCGAAGCTCAGCCACTGCTGCTCAAGGAAAACAGTGATCTCAGTCTACAAAGCAATAATCGAATCTCATTTGAGATATTGTGTATTAGTGTATATGTCAGCGTACAGTGCTTCGTTGCTACCGCTTGAAAAGATGCAGAATGCAGTGTTACGTAGAATTATGAGAGCCAGGAGAAGTGTCCCGATAGATGAGGTATACAGAAAATCAGGCATCCTACCCCTGAGACTACTATATATACAGACTTTGCTAAACAAGTGTATGATAAGGGACCCCGAATCCACCAGCGCCACCCTTCAGTCTTTAGTTCCCACACACAGTCATGGTACAAGACATGCAAATGTCGTCAGACCCCCTGTCAACCGTCTCAGAAGAACCGACAAATATTATTTCCATCGTTTCACCAGACTGTATCGAACCTTCCCTAATGAAATGAAGAAGATCGAAAAGACACCGAAAACACGAAAAAAAAAAGACACGATTCTAGAATTCATAGCCTCCAATTATTATCACTCACAGATTAGATCACTCATGGACTAGATAGTTCTGCTCCTACCCTATGCACAGCGTAAGACGGCGCCCCCGTCTCCCCCCGACCTCATTTGCAAACCACAGACAGGGCATCGGCCCTAGTGGAAATTTATTTTATCTCACTACATATAAGTTGAATAAATGCAAAATTTATTAAAAAAAAACTACTTTTTCGGTACTTTGCGTGGCCCACCATGAGCAGAAGATAGGCGACTGGAACGGCGAGTTCTATGCCGATCGAGTCCCCAGTCATCTGGCAACATGATGCGATACATCTGGAGACGCAACTGAGACCCCACTTGAGGCACCCTGTTCCGGCCAAATTTCTAACTGTGCCGTTAGGTATTATATTGCATTTACAGGAAGATTCGGACTTGATCTTGAGCTATCGCCTACAATTTGATCACAATGCGAATTTGACTCTTATTTTTTCATCATCGATAATTTATTGACGCTGAGTGAGCTTTGACTCGCGTGCGTGATCGCTCTCCTGAGACGACCACAGGGGAGCTGTAGTGGTCGCGGTGGTCATTTCGTGTTTCATAATGAACGCTGCCCAAGACTTGTTGTGGCAGTAGAAACGGCGCAGGATGAGTTTTCGTGCAGTTCAATCGCCATCCGCGGTTGACAGAAGCGGCGCTGATAAAGAGCTTTGTCTCGCCTCGACGGGTGGAATCATTGGTTGAGGACAGCCACCACTTTCTCTGGAACTGTCTCATCGCAGTCTTCATCGTCATCCTTTTCGGCCGATTGCATCAGGAGTTTTGCTCGCGCTGCAGCCGCCAATTCATCACTGGCGCTCTTGCTGCGATCGGTGGCTCTCCGATAAGTCTCGGTACGTATGATATCGAGAAAGACTTTAGTTAGCTGTGCTTTGATTGAACTGAGCTCAATCGATTGTTTCAGGCTGGAAGCCAGGTACGTCCAGCAGGGAATCCTTCAACAACGATCGTCCATGGGCATGAGCCCGTTTTTGGACAGGACCGGCGAGACATTCGAGTTTCCGATCCAAAGTGGGCGAGATATCCCAGTTTCCAATCGAAACTGGGATGCTGACCGCAAATTCAAAGTGTTTCTTCTTGAATCATCAGAGAGGCTCCGTAGGAATCACAGCTCTCATTCTGATTCAATATATCTTGTGCAAGCTCCTTGGCGCCTCCTGCAACTTGAAACGATGAGATTGTGATAAAATACTCGATGGTGCTGCCTCTATGCTGTTGCGGTGATCAGTGTCTCTCACTTGCATTTCGGTTTCGGAGGTCGCCAAGAGTTCCTTCATTTATCGTAGATGGTCGGGATGTATTCCAACTTGGCTGAAAAAAGCCGATGGAACACGTTCACGACATTCTCCCATCGGACAGGTGCTATTCATGGGGTAAACGTGACGGAGCTCTACAGAAAACGGGCCGGGCTTACCTTTGAGCATTTTTCAATCTGTGCTGCTCATCTTCCAGCTGTTCCGCGAGGTTGTCCTTCTTTTTGTGAGGACAGGTCCACAAAAAAACGGCGCGGGTAGAACTCCACAGTTTCCGATTTGGGCGTTTCCCCTAGGCCGTTCTCGCCGCGTCGTTTCATTCGCACCGCTTTCGCCGCGCCGTTTTTTCGTAGATTCCAAAGGGAATCGAAAAGCGTATTCCTACGTCTCCATTCCGATTCGCTTGCAGCGTCAACAGCTGCGTGCAGACTTTTTCTTGTCCCGGTACATCTTCATGACTCACGTCACACTGACTGCCTTAGAGTCCGACCCCATGATGAACCACACGAATTCGTTTGATGATACGGAGAATGTGCCCTTTATTCAATATTTAGAAGATTAAGGTCACAGACTATACGGTGTCTTTCGTCTCCGTCGATTCTTTGGTTCCACCTCCTAGAGCTGGTCCTGGCGTCTTCTGTGGAAAGGAAAACAAAAAATGATGAGACATTGGAGATTCCACTTGGTCTACCCGCGCTCAAACACTCTCGAAGGCGTACGATACGGTCATCAGTCCGTAACTTTTCTAGGTGCTCCTCTGAGTCTTCACTTGGAGACTTCGTCGAACATCTGGGGAGAACAACGCCCGCTTCTCCGACTGGCGATTGCGAAATTCGCGACAAGGCTCCCCCAGTGGTCTTCTGACTTCCAATTTGATCAGCAGTAGCATTCATCGTCGGAATCGAACCGACCCCTCCGTCATAATCTCTCGGACCTCTGATCATACTATTGTTTTCGTTTAGAGCCATCACTCAAAATCTCCCAGTGCGTCAACTAACCTCACGCTTCCTTCTCCGAATGTTTCAATTGTAGGAAGCAACTCCCTCACCCAGTCGATAAACTGAGTCAGTCTTTAGTTCCGCTCGGACTGTCCACTCGTGTCTTGGTTCGACAGCGACAAAACTACATATAAATCGTTTACCACATGAAATATAACTACATATAACTACATGAAATCGTTTCTGATGATGATATTTATATTCCGCTCGTGAGGCCAGGGGCGACCCCGTCCCCTCATCCGGATCCGTCACTGGTCACGTGCTTTCTTGTCATCCCGCGCATTTCAACGCGTCCTCGAGAAGACTTTCCAGCATTCTGCAATGTGGAGCTTTGGAAGTTCCGCAGTCCGTTCTCATACTCCGACTCGGGAGAGAGACTCCTCAACAATGTTCCCGCTCGGCTTACACTTCTAGATTCAACCTCAAGTACTGCATTGCTTGACGGTTCTTGAGAGTGATTTGTCCCTCGCCCAGGAAATTACCCAAAACTCTCGCAAGCTTCCGTAACACAAGTGCACATTTTCTTGAAATCATTTTCTTCTTCTTGAAATCACGAGATCTTCTGACTCACCTCAGTATGTGATACCGTCAAGAGTCGAAACGCAAGAAATCATTTCCGTAGACTCTTTGTCCTGCCCATCACATGACACTAGACCAGCTGTTCGGTAGAGGAAATCATTCGCATCAATATGACAAAGCTACGTGCGTTCCTCTTAATATTAGCTTCGTGGAGTTTGGTGGTGGTCGAATGCGACGGTAACTTACGTTTCAGATGATCAGTGATGAGCATGAGTTCTTGTTCAACGTCACCGGAAGTATTTTTAAGCGACGTCTCCTGTTCGTTCCAGTCATCACCAAGGGTGACCCACAGTTTTGTGAGCTTTGCTGTCGATCCAAGCAAGCTGTCTCTCGCTACCGCAAGTTCATCTGTCCCAACTGTAAGACATGCGTGATAGAAGATCTAAGCAGCTCAGCCGACACAGACGAGAGCACTGAGACATCGAAATCACCCAAGAGCACGTCCAGTCAACCGAATCAGAAACGGACTTCGTCAGGCGCTGAAAACCGGAGAACATCTCCAAGGCCACAAACGAGCCCACTGAATCCTAATTAACTTGCTGCGCCGAATTAAAACTCTGCTTCTCGATACCGTGGATGAGCCGCGTGCGTGACTTCTTTTCTCGCAAGAGATTAGCTGATGAATAAATTGTGAGCACTTTCAATTGACTCACTCGTTTTCTCGAATTCTTAGTTAACAATTGACAGCCGTGTATTGTTTCTAGGTTTACTAGGAGAGAGCCTGAGGCGGTAGAATCTCGGTGGGCTCACTTACTTCTGGTTGGTGGCAAGTTCGTAGTGGACACAAAAGTGGATTTTTTCTCCGCCATATCCACGACTATTAACGAACGAATTTTACACTTACCACGAGTATCAATTCTACATCAGAACTAAACCTTATTTTTTGCCTTGGGCTCGTCAGGCTCGACACGTGTTTCCTCTCAATGGCTCGCAAGAAGCAACTCCATCCTGACGTTGTCAATGGAGTTCAGTACATTCGGCCAGTGATAGCCTTGGCTTGCATCTGGTGATAGCCTTTCCAAAGAGTATCTAACACGCCTTGCCGAGGAAGTCGATGTCGTGCATTGTTGTCGTTCCCTGTCAGAAGATTGCCAGGATGAGAAGGAGCGCACCTAATCGGTTAGTGACTGGCGAAGTTCCAGAAAACACCTCTTGTGAGAGAGATTCTGGGCTCGAACTCCGCCTTGTTCCCCTGAAGTTTTTCCCGAGAAGGACTCAGGTTTGCATGGACCAGCATTCGATGATGTAGCTTGTTTTGAATTTGTTTATCGAACTTTAGAGACAAACATCACGCCAGGCTTCCAAGCATCTTCGAATGATTAGATAGCTCGACTGGAGATATCCGCAAGCTCAATGCGCTAAAGCTAGCAAGGCAGCTATCAATCTGTCCGAGATGTCGCAGATAAAATGATTCGCGGATATTTGATAAGACTGTGAGGGTTGAATCGAGTTTGAAACGATCGGCTACAAAACATGTCACTTGAGCGAGAGGAAATCCTCTAGTAAAACGTCCACGGCGTGGTTCCCCGGACGTCATCTGAGCGAGGGCAGAGCACACGAGTGGTTGCCGCTGTAGAATCGTATAGAGTTCGATTGAGCTCATCAAAGCTCAGGTTGACCGCCGTGGTTTCTTTCCGACCAACATTAGTGATCATCAACACCACAAACTGTTCATCTTCCATCGCGAAAACGATGAACGATACCGGAGATGCGTTCACTTACGAAGAAATGGTGAGCCTCCGGAACATTAGTTTTATTCCTCTAACGAGAACTTTTGTTTGGCATACTCTGGCGAAACTTGGCATTCGGTTTCAGGAGCAAATGGCGGAACTTCTCTTGAAACGAACGAAACATCGTCCCTCGATTGGCATCATATGCGGCTCCGGCCTCTCATCCCTGGCCGACCTCGTTGAGGACAGTGACAAGATCTCGTATTCCGAAATTCCTAATTTCCCCTGTAGCACAGTGAAGGGCCACAGTGGCCAACTCGTTTTTGGCAAACTCAGAGGACGTACAGTGGTTTGTATGCAGGGGCGAATTCATCCGTATGAAGGACATCCCATGTGGAGATGCGCGATGCCCGTAAGACTCATGAAACTTTGCGGCATTAAATACATCATCGTGACGAATGCTGCCGGTGGATTGAATCCCGAGTTCAACTGTGGTGACATCATGATTATAAATGATCATATCAATTTCCCGGGACTCTCGGGGAATCATCCTCTTCGTGGTGTGAATGACGAACGGTGGGGACCTCGGTTTCCTGCGCTGAACGGCGCATACAGTGCTGATCTTATAGAACTTGTTCGAGAAGTCGCTCTCGAAGTGGGCGCCGGCGAATTCTTGCGCGAGGGAGTTTACTGCATGCTCGGAGGACCCAATTTCGAGACGGTAGCGGAAGTAAAAATGCTTCAGCTGCTGGGAGGGGATTGTGCCGGTGAGCCGAGATGTCTCATATGATCATAGTCTAATAATTTCCGTTGACGAATGATTGTTCTCGTTATCTGACCGACTCTGAGAGGCCAGTAGGGTTTTCATGAACTCATTTGTTTGCAGGAATGTCGACTTGCCATGAAGTTATTGTGGCGAAACATTGTGGCCTTCGCGTGATCGGACTTTCACTCATATCGAACAAAGCTGTATCTGATTACGCAGCCAAAGAGTACGCGAATCATGACGAAGTGCTCGCCACCGCTCTGCAGAGATCAAATGTTCTCGAGAAAATTGTTTCGGGAGTCGTTGTAAAGCTGAACTGATTCGATCCTGCGTAGCTCAGGACTCGGTGCATTCCATGTGTTGCATCTAATATATTATAGATTACCAGACACATTCATCTGTACAATGGAACTACTAATATTAATTTTTGTTATTGACGACCCTGATTGCTTGTATCTCATCCATCAATCTATCGTGATCCCTCGATTTCGCAGATTGCAATCTACATCTAGCACAGGGGGAGCCAACACACAATCTGTGCCGCTTAGGATTGACATATTAGACTAGGGATGAGCTGGTGGCTGGATCCGGTCCGCAGGAGTCTTCCCATCCGGCTCGCCTCGGCTTTCTGAGCTTCAGTCATCGATTTGAATTGTTGTCAAATTGTGCTCTCTCAGGAAATCTTCGATCATTCTCAAGGTGGGATTTGTGTGCTCGGCATCATCAGTTGATTTAAGATCATGCGATCGGAAGGATCCATACACGACAGTCTCCTCCGGGTCAGGCCCGCAGCCCGACGCAAACTTTGAGCTTTATCGCAAACTGACCCATTAGACGCAGGATCGCAGGATCTTTGGTATAGTGTTGCGAAGTTCCCATATAACATCGAATCCACCCGCGGCGGGCTACTACTTGGTATAATCTTTTCATGGATACGTCGGATTCGAGGACAAGACTCTTGGAAATGATATTTCACTTGGCGTGCTCGCGGGAAACAATCTTTCGGATCTGATATTTTCCTTAGAGTGCAGACGTCGAATTATTTAACCGGAACTACAATACTAGAGCTCATCGGAGGGAACCCATCCTGTCTGTATATATGACGTCAGAGCGATGAGGAAAGGCATGTGAGAAGAGCATGATAGGCGTTCGGGAAACTTCTGCTTTTGTTTCTGCGTGGCTGCAGCGATACTCTACACCGGTGCACCGGTGTAAAGTATCGCGGCCGCGGTTCTGATACTATCGTTTTGAAGACACTGGAGAAGGCATTTGAGAATTCGATGTCAAGTTTTCTACACCAACGCGAGAGCTTGTTGAGCTGAGTGAAATCCCACTTTTTCTACTGAACGTCTTTCATACTTTCAATCAGCAGTTGCAGTTGATTCTGGAAACCGTTGATGCAGAATTCCGTTCGGTTAGATCAAGATTCCCAGGCTTTGTGTTGATTAGAGAGGAGTTTTGGTCAGAGAAGATAATCCTTTGGCACTTATGATGTTAGATTCAACCTGGTGGACTCTGACTCGACACCCCACTTCCATACCTTGGGACGAATCCGAGAGGTGAAGCGCAAAACGTTGCCTAGAGCAGCTTCATGTAATTGTCGTTGAATAATAGTTCTAAATCTCTCAAGATGTAGCTGCGGGGTAATCAGTCACTCGAGAGGTAGCGCTTGGGTCGCGAAAGGTTGCCCACCGCCTAGTTTACCTAGATCAAAACAGGCGGCGTCACCGATGCCATGCAAACTAACGTGCCAAGCGCACTGCGCTTCGAGAAATTGAAGAGACGAGTCAGAAGGGGGGAAATTCATCTTCATTTTCCATTTGGCGACTCTTTCCCCAATGACCTGGGTAGTCGTGACAACTTGAGTTCACTCGGGCTTGATGATCATAGGATGCATGATCAACAGTTACACCCGCATACATATTTGCAGCAACATTTGCAGAGACATCTCCCACAACAGTCGCTACAGCATTTGGGCACGCAACCCTTACAGGTTCGCATACACCTGCACATTTTGATCCAACAGCGTAACGAACCGTATTTCCAACAACATTTCATACAAGGCCAAACAACCCATTTGAATAAACAAGTATTGAGACACATTACGAACGAGAGTGTTGAAACGTCGCGTCACAAGAAGCGTCAACTGAAGAAATTCGGCAGAGTCGAATCCACGTCTCCACGACCATTTCAGAATTCTTTCAAGGGCTTTCTTTCTCGAGGAAACAACAACAACAGTTATCGACCAAAGCTCTAGGTGCGTTATTTTCCATGAAAAGACGGAATGACTACTTGGCTCGATTGAAGTCTATTTTATTAGCTGGCAATTATTAATCATGAGCTCCTTCAGATTCCAGACAAAAGTTGTTCTAGACGAAATATGAGTCGAGATCATTCACGTACTGCGACGCGTATCTAATGGGGAGGTGCCTCCTCAGGAATCCAAGAAAGTTGGCGAGTTTCCCGACTTTCTAGACTGCATCCGGCCGAATGATTGCCTCTCCAAAATCGAGGTTCGGAACCACGGGGTGGAGTTTCAGTCGCCTTTCTCCGACTAGCAGCATGGAAGTAGTACCCACCGAAGCGGATGGAACCTGGCCTAACTGGAGTCAACGCAAGCGGGGCGAGAGAAGAGTTTTCATTCTGGTGTAAAATGTCGATGATCGAGAGCAATCGCAGCTGGATTCTGTTCAAGTATTTTGAGCTATCGACCGCTGTGAAAGTCGTTCGTGTTGTGAAACGACTGGATAGTTGAACCACGGAACTAGCTAGCTGGAAATAGTACCTACAGAAGCGGATGGAACCTGGCCTAACTGGAGTCAGCGCAAGCGGGGCGAAAGAAGAATTTACGTTCCGGTGTGAAATCTCTATCAGTACAAGTTAATGATCGAGAGCAATCGCAGCAGGAAACGAAACTACCGAACCTCGATTTTTTTCAAGCGGAAATTGCTTTGCAAGATTGTGTACGGTCGTGATGGTATGGAAGATGACGGTTTCGATCTCAATATGATCAAAGCTGACATCAGTTCCTCCTCAGAACCCCATCGCAGTCGTCGATGTAAGCCCCCAGACATGACGAACTCGCGGAATTCCACCGCAGATATCTCCGGTCCGTTCGCAAAACTGGTCGCTGGAGATGGTCCCAGTGTCGTCACTAGGGAGGAGGCGGCCCCATGGCCCCCACCGACCAATGTGGCTGCCCACGGTAAGGAATGAACGGGTTCTGAATATTCCGTCAAAATCCTCCGCACCAAACATGGCACATTTTTACGTTACTTGACCGTGTCGAGACAGGACGGTTTTTTTATGGAGAGGTACCCAAAAAATTCATCATCTTCAACACCGGATCGGTGAAGAAATTAAAATTTTCTCTTTCGAACTCTCAATCTGAGCATCATGAAACCATCCGTTCGAGCTTCCAACACTGCTGCGTCTTGTCGCGGGTCAGTGCTCACCTCGAGCTTCGTCGTTGAAGCTACTGAGCCGCCATTTAGAGTATTTGACGAGGCGGTCAGCCATGAAGTGACCAAAATGCTAAATATCCAATCAACACCCACAGCCCTAGCTCTACTCGCTTTATCCCTCGCCCTTTTGTGAAAATGTCGCCGCGTTGTGGGGGCCGAACCCAGAAATACCCTCATTCCAACTCCTCAGTCCAATAAGTAGAGTCGGATATTTTCAGAATCTTCGAGCCCGCGTCCTGTGGACATGTAATCCCTGCTAGTGGCGGACTTGAAGGAGAGCGATGGTTTCGAACCCCCTTTCCGCACCCTGCCGCACCTCTATATTCTTGCAAATCATTCCATCAATCACCTCAAATTCAGAAGTCTCGCCATCACTGACGAATCTCAAACTCAAGATTCGGTTCTTGTCTTCTGTGTGGCGCGCCATAGATCCACAACCTTCTCCCTTCAAGCCATTTCTGGATTCGACACTGATGCCTGGAAGACCGATTCTCCGACGTGATTTAAGGCCATCACGGAAGCCTCCTTCGGACAGAGGAGTTCTTTCAATCAGAGCTTCCTCTGGCTCAAAATTCCCACCAATCCCCGCGTAAATCGCTTCCTCCGCGATTCGAAATCACCATCGTCTGCTATTGTTGACAGACTAGCGGTCTCTCTCTGGGAGAGGGCGAGAGAGAAATAAATAAAATGAATGGGAGAGGAGCGCCACTTCATGTAGCTGTCTGCAGCTTGAAAAACTTGTGCTTGCCGAAGTAGCGATCAATCTGCCTGTTTCCTGCTTTGGTTAGCTGCATTCGTTCAAGCTCCCCGTGTAGTTGTGGTGATAGTGGTAACTCGATATCCAGTGCCAGCGAGATGAACGTTCCAGGACCTCCTCCAGACGACTGTTGGAAAGCTCCATCGTTTCGGCAAAACGTTCGCATGAAATTGTAAGTACAACAGCATTCGATTATTTCTTTTTCTTTGAGGAAACAGTCAATGAGAAATCTTCCTCAACGACCATGGGCTCGCTGGCGGCAGTCTCCCGCATGTTCGAATGTTCTGGGGAACGAATGGATTCCGACACAACATTCGTGATGAACATCTGACGATTTTATGTGTTCCACGCGAAGCATAGTGATCATATCGATTGGAAATTCAATGACAATCTACAAGTAGGGAGTTTCTGTTAGCTTCCGATTCACAGGAGCTGTAACTCGAGGCTCAGTGACCCTGAACTCTAAAACGTTTTGCTACAACCATCAAGATACGAACAGCGACGCCATTCGAAACGATGACCTTTTTTAGAAACTCATGTGTCTATCCGAAAGCTCCCCGAATCCGATTGAGTTCAAGCATGACATGAAGGCTGTGAAACTCTGGGCTGTGAGTTTATCTATTGGAGGAATCGCGAAACATGAGCACTCGTTTACAGGATCGAGTACTCGGTGCCCGTGCTTTAACCGGCAAAGTTTTAATTGAAGAATATCTCGATTTCCTGAGACGAGGTCGTGGTTAGCCGACCACCACCATTAGTCGCGTGCTGCTACTTTTATTGTTACTGTTATTGACTTCGTTACAGAGAAGAGGCAATCAGAGATTCTGGAAATGCGGCCTCGAATAGCTCGGGCGAAATGGAGGCGCACGCATTCGCCAAAGCCACCTCAAAAGTTTGTATTTCCAAACATCAAGATATTTCTTTTGATTCGCCTAATAGCATACCTCCTACAAAGATCATCTCTTGGCTACTTCATCGTCCGCATTGTTTCCAAACAGAGTCCATAACCCCGTTTTGTGTTGCAGGATCAGTATCTCAGCTACGTGGCTCGTCTGATCATTCTCGTCCGAGAAAATGGTGAGTTGGATTTGCACTTATTGAGACCCGCTGCACGAGTTTGCTCCGAAATGGTCAGTTCCCGGTCCTTCTGTATTTGTGATGTCTGATCTGAATTTCGATCGGGTCGATATTGTCCAAACGCACTCATCCGAGTGCCATGGAGATCGATTCGGATGCTTTGAGGACTGATTCTCCTGAGGCTAAGGGGACAGAGTCATGGAGATTCGGCATCGCCCAGAAAGTATCTCGGGAGCTAGACTGTTTCGGTGAATCGGTTTCGGAAGTCGCTTACTTCAGAAGCCGAGTGAGGCTCTGATCATAATTAGACCCCCCAGCGGTTCAAGCACCGCAAACACCGCGGTTTAATAACCGCAAAGAAATGCAAGATATTTGGGGTAATAACCGCGGTTTGGCGTCCCCTGACGGCCTGTGTCGACGCTGAAAACAAGTCTAAGCGCGGCCACGAAACCTCGTGAGCAATTACAGGAATTTCTGAGCAACAAAATTAACCTCCTGTGGCTTTCCATTACTTTACTCATGCGGGGCGGTTTTTCGATGCAGCCAAATCGATGTTTGTGCCTTTAACAGTTTGCTGTCGAAGTCGACAGTATTTTGAGGGTAAACAGCGAACTCTGCGCGAGGAATTCATGTCTGACTTAGCCACTGTGAATGACTCCTTGTCATGAACGATTTCTTCAGAGTTTTGAACCCTAAGAGTTGGGTTTGGCAGTACTATCTGAGTACGAGTCGGTTCCACGGAAGATTGTGCGAAGAAGAACTCAAACATTTCCGGGACGGAGGATCCCGCGGGCAACCCCTCGAACACTACCGACGAATCTTACTGTCGACTTCACCCACGTCTTTCGAAGCAGAACGCGATTCCAGCGTCCTCCGTCACATGTTGGGAGAAGAGCGCGGAAGTCTTGACCCAGGAAGCCTGGACGATATCTTTGTGCTAAGGCACTTGTCAAAGCAGCGATCGAGCGAACTGCTATAGTGTGACTCCTATATTTCCCAGTTCTACACATCCATGAACCTTGAACTGTTTGAGATTTCTTCTCTGTTCATGGACATCGTGTGTACCAGGAATTTTAACCGCGGAACTGTAACCGCGGTTATTTGCAAAGCCGAGTGCAGACTTGGAATATTGCTCCGAGTTACTCACGTGTTGAAAGTTGCCGATACTGATGCAGAACCCGTGTCTCGATGCAACGTACTTCCGCAACCCATTGAGTAATGATGGGAGATATGGAAAGGAAAACCACAAAAGCGAATTGATGGAGCAAACCCGAGCGACTTCGGCCACCTTGTCGAGATCGAGAACCACCGACCAACTGCCTCGTGTTAGAGTAAAGGGTCGGAGTGTTTCTCGCGACACAGCAGTAGCCGCCAAGTTCGGTGGTTCACTTGAGCCGGAATTTTTGGGAGGAGAAGGCGTGGCACGATGATTTACGGGACGCTATTGTTCGCAAAGATTACGATAGTCGAACGTTCCAAAGAGACTAATCGACAAATTAATGCTGGAGGTTGCGGGCGATTGCGTGAAGTGTGCCTCTCCCGCTTTCGCGAACTTCAAAGTTAATGAATTCCAAGGAAAACGGAATATACTTTCTCAGTGGTGATTGCTTCTCGCGATTGACCTGAAATTCCGAAAGAGTCCAAACCGTCTGGTTGATAGATAACGAATCAACAATGTTGACAGATCAAACCCCAGCTTTGTTCGTAAGGTTCCCGAATCAAGAGCTGCCCACATCGACGAGGAGAGGCTTGAACGGCGAAAGAGCAATTCTCGACAAAGCGAATCGCTGAACTTCGTTTCGTGGGTGAACGTCCCCCATGCTAATTTGAAAATTCTTCAATGGGGGAATTCAGGTCGGAGCCGTTATTAATCTCTGTGAACGAAAGTTTGAGTTGTCGATGTGGGGTAGGTGATGCCCTCGAACCCCTCCGCTCGAGCGATTCTTAGAAGCGTGAGACCCATTCGGTTTTAAACAACCGGGGCTCATTCCACATCATGAGACGCCATGTCAGCTCATGAATTTGAGAAATATTCTACAGAGAATGTATTTTCGTGAGGAAGTCTACGAAATTCGAAGATTTTAGGAGCGGTGGTTGCTATAGAAATCACGATATCGGAATCTTTCCTCGGGGCATATACTCTTTTTGGAAGCCTCGCAGATTGTGCCTCACGAGTAGAGTACATAGAGCAATCCAAATAGAATCTCCAACCGATTGTCGAGCTTGGCTGACTTATGGTGGGAGGATGAACATTCGTTGTTTGCACTCTAGGTGATACCAAAGGTAATACCAGGACTCTAGAGAGCTCGGGAGATGGTTTCTCATTCTGTGATACGGAAGTCTCGGCTCATTTCTTGAGCCTCACAGATTGTACGCGTCGAGCCTGAATGGGTTGCGTCTCTGTGTTCATTGAGTCAATCTAGATATTGGAGTTACTGGAAGTGGTGCGATCTTCTTCCGAAATAGATCGCCAGTCGAGGTATGGCTCCTGTTTGGAAGCAGCCGTTGACAAACTTTCATCGGCATTTGCTCAAAAATCTTCGATTTGAAATTTTCGCTGGAATGTCAAACTATCGGCCGGGCACAGAATTTGCACGGTGGTTTCAGCTCCCATGAGGGTTTCCGGGGACAAAAAATCGGGGACCACCAGTATAGATCGCGCTGTATCTGCGCGCAGCTCCCTTCCGCGCTCGTTCCTCCTCTCTCGAAGCGGAGGGTTATGCAGCCGCCGGTGTTGTTGTGTCTGGCTAGCTGCTGGCGCTATGGTGTTCCGCCGACGAGCCTTCGAATAGCCGACCGGTTTGTGAACTTCGCCTTCGGAATTCATCTGCAAACAGTGACCTCCTCGCCACGGAGCCGAAGCCAAAACCGAAGACTATGCTGCTTCGCCTCCACTTTTTGTGACTGCATGCTTGTGGAGCACCGTAGGAACACGGAATTTGTGAAACCGAGGAGAAAAAGTCGTTCAGTAACTGGAACCTCAACAAGTGTTTGTTTTGGAAATCGACTCAGTGATCAAGTCCCAACGTTTGCGGTGGAAGCTCACCCGTGGAGCTTAACACGTCAAAGCGATTTTACGATGCCATAGTGGTAACTGCTGAGCAGGTGATGACTCGTCCGTGAAGGCCTCGGGGGCCTTACGGGAGGAACCCTTCGTGTCGCATACTGCAGAGTGTCGGATATGAACTGGAATCCATCCGACGGTTCACCAGGCCCCGGAGTGGGAGGAGGGGCGGGAGGAGCTGGATCTGGCCCCACCGTCTCCCTCTCTATATCCGGCCCGGGTGTTGTAGGTGTTGTTAATGGAGTGCAGGTGGGGAATCCGACCCTCCACCTGAACAATTTCAACCAGCAACCGCGGGGAGTTCAAGGCACGTTCAGACCACCTATCCAGATGCAGCTACAGCAACAGCAAAACTCAGGCCTTCATGGTTCTCATGGACCTAATGCCCAAGCGAATGGACAAGGATCGTTCGATCCGCATCCAAACTCACATTCGTGTACGTATTTCATTTAAACTTCAAAAATGCCCCAAGAAGGAGAACGAGATGAAATGAGATATTCTTGCACTGCCATTTCGGATTTTCTTCGAGAATTCGAAAATTGATGAATTCGTCAACATTTCGCGATGCGGGACGTTGAAAATACACCGAGCAGGAGTTCTGGACTAATCGGTTGCTTCTCGAGAATGGGTGCGATGGACAAGATCTCTAATGAGAGGGTTCTGATCTGAATCATCTGATCTCCATCCGGCATGGCATGGAGCCCTTAATTGATCTTGTCCGGCAATGAACGATCCGGATGCTACAGCGATACCGATAAAGTGTCGGCAGATGGATCTTCAACACAGGGAACATCTATCCCTCTAACAGTAGGGATAGTACCGCGAAAACAGTTTTCCGTGATCACATTTAGGAACACTGGGTCCCTGCTGCTCCAAACTGCGCCAGATTTGTAAATGATTTGTTCCAAAGCTAGGGAGAATCAGTCATCGCACTCGAATAGTTGTCGAGATGGCATCCTTTGTTTAGTTTCGAAAGCCGGCGATCGTTGGCTGTTCTCGAAACATTGGTCACTCAAATCCTATTTCGTATTCGCGTCCGTACGCGCCTAGTTTTCCAATCGTTGAGACCCTGCCTGATTCCGTTCCGCTCCCGCCGAGAATCCTGAAGAATCGTCCGGCCACAGCTTCGACTCGATTTTCAAGTTCCAAAATGTTTCCTGTTTCTTACTTAATTTCGTCCTGAACCCTCTCTCTCTCTCTCCTAAGATCCACGGAAGAACGCTCCGAATCAAGTCGGCGGTCAAGTCGGCCAAGATCCTATGATGGCTCTACGCACAATGACAAACCAACAGCAAGGACTGATGGGAGACATGATGGGACCAAATCCGGGGCAGAATCCACAGCAAGCTGGCGGCGGATTGAATCCCCTCGCAATGCAGCAACCCAGACAACGTAAGTAGGTGGAGGAACATAACAAAACGAAGCCGAAAATAACTCACTGACCAACCAGAATGCGAGCTTTTGGCGAAAATCCGCGGGATCAACAGTTTGTCGAAATATTTCTTACGTTGACTACATGTTCTTTGAATGCTCCGGCTGGATTTCCACGAGTCCTAAAGGTCGTCGCAAGCCGACGATAGAAAGGCCTCTTGTCAAGAGGTTGGCTTGTAGGCCTGTGCTACGAGTCGGTATGAATCTTGTGAGCGAGTGTGTCGTGTGCATAAATCGCTGGCGGCCGATTTCGCTGAAAGGTTCTGGCCGAACAGGCAACGGTCTGGGCCCTTGATCGCATTCCGAAAGTTTAATGTTAGGTTGTTTTGGCTGAGCCAATAAGGTGATGGGCATGAGTCATAGTCATAACTATGACTCCACTCGGATTCATAAATCCGTTTGTAAATCCGAGTTGAGTCATAACTATGACTATGAATCTGAGTGGAGTCATAGTCACAGGCGAATTTGCATCTCTCGTATTTTTCTCACACGCATTCTTTCAATTTTCACACAATTTCGGGAACTAGCGGTTCTCTAGCTACCATGCGATGCTTCCGACTGAACGTGAGGTGGAATATACACCACTAGGGTAGGTCTTTACAATCACACATCCAACTTTCGGAAAGCGATCAAAGGCCCAGACCATTGCGTATTCGACTAGACCCTTCAGTACTTCGAGAAAGCCTTTGAGCTGGAAATTCACGTGGGAATGCTTTACGACGGTTCTTCTTCCTGCCAGCATCTCACCTTATCGATGCCAACTGCAAATGTGCTGTGGCTGCGCAAATCTTAGTTGTCCAGTCAGATTGATATTCTTCAAAACGTTTGGCGTGATGTATCCGATATATCGGAAGGTCAACAAGGAGCCAATGTGAACGGAAAATTCTCACCAAATGGACATCACTCCCGAGCATGCGAATATTGGCCTCTAAAACAACTCGCGGACTGTTGTGCTTTTGAAACGCATTCCGTGACGATAACCGAGTGCGGAGTGACCGCTTCGTTCGTGAATATAGCGTTCTCGGGAGTCCACGTACCGCCGGAAATGCTCTTCCTGGCCGGTCCCTTTGGCATGGGACTGTAACCGTGCTTCGGCGGGGCTGAGTCTCTGGCGTCATGGAGCACCAATGACAATTAAGTCCGTTCCCTCTGGTGTCGGGTTGTGTCCGCTAGGGTGTCCGGCCAGACGTTCCCTTCACCTAAGCACCGTTGGTTGGAGTTGATTCAACCCGTGTGTCCGAAAAAGGGATCAAACGGCCGATTGTCTTGTGGTCACACGGCTAATCTTGTAACCAAAACTCGATGGCGGTGGTTCGAATCTCGACGGCCGCCGGGATGCACGCTAGGCGGAATGTACACATGTGTGCACGTCGCCCAAAAACCTGTCTGCGGACGAACGCTGCAGCATGCAAATGAGTGCATCGATTGACACTCGACGACTGTCAATCGGGAGTAGGTTCAACGGTGTCCACTCTGTGACCAGATCCCAAAAACTGTGGTTTGCGTAGCAAGGGCATCTGCTGAGCTTGCTCCCCCCGAAACAAAGGGGTCATCCACGGATGGAGATGCATAAATACCAATACCTATGAGGAACCTTTGAAGTATAGTTTGAACTGTTCTGCGAAAGAAAAGCTGCTTTATCTATCGTGTCCTAACAAGACGACTCTGCTCTTCCAGACATGATGATGAATCAGGGTCAGGGAAATCCTATGATGGTCCAGCAAATGGGCCAGCGTCCCCCTCAACCAGGTCCTGGAGGAGTTGGTCCACCACAACAAGGAATGATGGTTATGGGGCCTCAGCAAGGCAAGATGAGGCCTCAAATGCCATCTCAACAACCACCGAACGCAATTGTAAGTATAATTATCATACAGCTACCTAAAGGGGCCACGTCGCTCGAACGAGGGCTTTTTCGTGCACGTCCCTTTCATATCGATGTGCTTATGTTGTTTTGTTGTTCCAGGCCAACCAGGGTGCAGTTCCATCTCCAATGGGGTCGTCGATGGCCAAGTAAGTTTTTTGTGCATGCAGACTCCATCAAAAGATTGTTTCCTCTGTCTCAAGGAGCGGTTCGGTGAAGTAGGATCCGGGTCGGGCATTTTGGGTCTCATTCTCTAATGTTGCTCTTTGTTCCAGTCAAATGACTCCTTCACCCGCTGCTTATGCACATTCTCCATCCGGCGGTGTAGTGCCGTCGCCCGTAGGTGTGGCCGCGACTGGAAGTTACCTGAGGCAGGGGCAGGTGGGCGCACCTTCTCCGGGTTCTGCTCTCAATACCCCTATAAACTCAGTAGCATCACCAGCGAGTGGCCCCCTAGTGGGCAATCACGGTCATCAGAATGCCGGCGCTC
Organism: Neoseiulus cucumeris; assembly: GCA_021527715.1. NCBI lineage: Eukaryota > Metazoa > Arthropoda > Arachnida > Mesostigmata > Phytoseiidae > Neoseiulus > Neoseiulus cucumeris. Next base: position 568,022 of record JAJSRV010000062.1, on the reverse strand, counting down.
CTGTCGTTCGGACCGCTGAGGATCAAGCTTATTTGGACAAGTTGAAACATCTGAACAAATACATAGATCCCCTTAGAAGAATGATAGCCCGAATCGACAAGGACGAAGATCGTAAGAACGAACTTCATAAGATGAAATCGCTGCTCGACATTCTGTCAGATCCGAGTCGACGGTGTCCGATGGAAACTCTCCTAAAATGTGAGCAGGTCCTCGATCGCCTAGACCTCAGACCGCGGAATACAGATCAGAATATGATAGGACATGTCCCCTCGGTGACTTCGATGGCGCGTCTCCAGAACGATAATCTTTGGCAGCCGCTGCTCGACGCTATAAACGCAAATATCAAGAGTCCCATGTTCAATCATACACTGCAGAGAGTCTTCGGTCAGCCCATAACAATGTTACTCGGAGCTGCCTACTCTCAAGGCTCGACGAATTCATCCTCACCTCCGTCGAAGCGGCGGTGCGTATCGTCCACCGTGGAAGATATGTACGAAGTGTCAGACGTTCTCCAAAACGAGATAGCGCATTTGGATCAACGTTTCAAAGTTCAACTCGACCCAGTGCAGCAGTTTGGTAACAAAACTATCAAACTTATCTGCCAATTAGATGATAAAACCCTTCCAAGTGTTCCTCCACTCACGGTAACGGTTCCCGAGAACTATCCTGAGAGTCCTCCTCTCTACTCGGCGAACAAGGTGCAATACGCGAGCACGACTTTCTATGTCGATGTGCTCAGCGCACTCAAGGTTCACATGAACAAAATGCCCTCTCAATTCTCCGTGACCGCCCTGTTGGATACTTGGGAAATGTGCGTGCGTCAAACTTGCAGTACAATGCTGCCGAGCTTGCGGTCGCCCGCGAAAGCATAATCGGAATAAGCTGAAATGCGGCATCGAGTCACCGGGGTTTCCCCACCGCGGATGTAAATACGAGTCGGAGGTTTGTGCATTGAATGCACCATATACAGTAAAGTGCCGCTAACTTAGAACCCTAAAACTTAGAAAACCCCCATCTATGTCTGTATATATATTATATATCTAAACCTATAAAAGCCAACGTGCGTCTGTCTGTCTGTCTGTCTGTCTGTCTGTCTGTGTATCTGTCTGTATGTTCTTTATGATCTCCGTGATGGGATTAGAGCTAAGAACGTTTGTACTACGAGTTGAGAAGGATTGAAGGTTTCTGATAGGACATGTGTCACGTCTACCGTGAACGGCTACTGTCTATGGGACCGAAAATTGGTCCGATTTCGGCGAACAGCGTTGTAGCGTCTTTCCAATACATATCTTGGGTTCGGCAGAATATATTCGACTTCGACAACGAAGTTCAAGGTAGGCGAGGACGGTACGCGTGAAGCGAGACGAAACCAAACGGGAAAGAAAGTTTGGGGTGCTTCGCCTAAAGATTATGCCTCCAAAGCGGAAAAGTGTCGGCAGCACTGCTCGGATTGCCAGAAAAGCCAAAGTTCGGCGGGCTGCAGAGAGTGATGAGCAGAGGGAACAGAGGTTGAGAGCGAATCGAGAGCGGTGTTCTGCGAATCGGGCTGTAGAGACGCCAGAACTGCGAGAATCACGACGGAAGCTTGACCGAGAACGGCGACGTCGGAAGCGGTTTGCAGAAACGTGGGAAGTGGGACAAGTGAAGTTAAATGACGACCGAGAAAGACATGAAACGCAACGAGCTTCAGAAACGGGAGAAGGACGGAATGCGCGATTGGAAACTAATCGTGGACGAACATTCAGAGAGCTTTTATCTGAGACAGAGGAGCAGCGACACGAGAGACTGAACAGTAACAGAGAGCGTCCTGCAGTGCTTCGGGCCTTGGATTCACGAGAGGTACGAGAGGCAACACACGAAGTTGACCGGGAGCGAAGAGTCCAAAACGGAACTGACGGCGCGTGAGAATTCGGGAACTAGCGAACAAAGAGGGGGCAAGAACGAGTAGCAGACGAGAATACATGAATCGGCGTAGAGAATTGACCAATGGCGATGCAAACCACGCTGCTCGGTGCTATCAACCTGAACATTACTACAGTGTTCATCCTAGAGTGATTAATATGCACATGGAGACGGTATAAAATTTCTCCTATGCGTTTAAAAAGGAGGCTCCGGGTATGTGTTGCGCTGGTGGGAAAGTCGAATTGCCACCCGATCCATTGGCATCGCTAATTTCTGGAACCTCAGGAAAATCGAGGCATTTCTTACAGTACATTCGAAAGTATAATTCATGTTTCCAAATTACTTCTTTCGGCGCCAGTAATATCATTCGGGAGAATTTCATGTCAACGTTCAAAGAACAAGGACAAGTTTTTCACCGTGTAGGTTCTCTCTTTCGGTTTTCACCCGCGAAGGAGGGAAGGGGCACGACCTAATTCGCTTCTGCAAATACGCAGCAAGTGGCCTTGGTTGAATGCTTGGGCGCTGGTGGTCAGTGCTCCGTGATCTCATCGATGGGGAGAACTCAATTTTTTGCAAACTGTTTTGCCTAAGATTCCTTCTTTTTTCCTGGATTCTCCTCCGAGTCTTTCTTTGTTTGGGACACCTAACCCCATCGCAGCGAAAAGCGACTGGGTGAGCTAGGCTCCACAAGCACCTAGCTGAGATAAGTTTCGACGCACGTGAAAGTTCGAATCCGGTGTATGACTCTCCAAGGATCTTCTAAGTTGAGTTAGAAGTGCCGTAGGCAGAAGCGACTATGTATTATTATCATTTGTATGCACAGTCTGCATTGTTGGGTAGATCTTGGAAGCTCGGGCATTACGGGCAAAATGATCGATCCTGGAACCATCGTGTACACCGTTCGACTGTCAGTCCAAGATCCTTACGACTGTGCAGTTTCTGCTTTCTTTTCTCCGCTCATCTCCCAGCTTCCCAGATCGCTAGTAATTTGTAACTTGTAACTCGAATCAGTGATGTTTTTGTAACTTAGAGCATAGAGTTAATGTTGGTGCTCTCTCATCTATTCTATTCTATACCAATATATAAAAATGAGATTATGTTTGTTTGTGTGTTTGGTTTCTATACAAATCGACAGGAGAAGTCCGATCGCTCTGAAATCGTGTTGGATAGTTTCTTTGGATCTTCCGAAAGGTCGTAGGCCCTTTCGGATCAGAATCGACATCCGTCCACGATATGCTATATGTGTTTACAGGGCAGTTATGGTGAGGTTATCATGCGGTTTCTTTTGATAATTTCGTTCCGGAGGTCATAACTCATCACCGTCGCATCCGATTCTCAAAAACAAAAAATGCGAAAGAAAGCTGAAATCGAGACGCACATTTTGATGAAAGAAAAATGAAGATTGGACCTACTCTCAATTTTTTTCGCCCGCAGTACTCTCTAGCGCTATATATGCTCTCGAGTCTTGGCCGCTGACCGAACTCGAGCGCCCTCTAGCGTACTCCGCTCCAGCTTCATTTCCTCTCTGGAGCCTGTGTCATGTGGCATCATTTTCCTCGATGCCCCTGGAGGTACCGGAAAAACCTTCTTGACAAATTTAATTTTGGCGGAAATCAGGTCCCAGGGTCACATCGCGGTAGCAATGGCGTCCTCTGGCATCGCCGCTACACTTTTAGACGGAGGTCGTACCGCCCATGCAGCTCTGAAGTTGCCTCTTAACATTGCCCGGCAGGAGTATCCTGTTTGTAATATCAGCAAACAGAGTGGGCAGGCTCGAATTCTCAGATCATGCAAATTGATTGTGTGGGACGAATGTACTATGGCTCACAAGAAGTCCCTAGAGGCACTGCACAGAACTCTGCAAGACTTAAGAGAAAACCAATACCTGATGGGAGGCGTGCCAGTGCTTTTATGCGGCGATTTCCGTCAAACTCTGCCGGTCATTCCGAGGTCAACTCCGGCCGATGAAATCCATGCCTGCTTGAAATCTTCGATATTATGGCGCAACAATGTGGAAACTATTCATTTGCGGCAAAACATGCGCGTTATCGCCGGGGGACCAGGCGCAGAGCAATTCGCCAAAAATCTTCTAGCCATAGGGGAAGGGAAATCACGCACCAACGCTGACGGAAGAATCAAGTTGAGTTCCGAAGTTTGCGTCTTGGTGCACTCAATTCCGGACCTCATAGGAAAAATCTATCCGAATATCACTTCAAACTTTCTCAATCAAGAGTGGCTACGTGAAAGAACCATTCTGGCACCACGGAACGAGGATGTGGACGCAATCAACAGCCGTCTCCTAAACGCAATCCCTGGAGCATTCGTTGACTACAAGTCAATCGACACCAATGTAGAAGCTGAGGATGCAGTTAACTTTCCCAACGAATTCCTCAACTCTCAGAATCCTCCCGGTCTGCCTTCGCACTTTCTTCGGCTCAAAGTCGGATGTCCGGTCATGTTGATGCGCAACATTCTTCCTCCAAAGCTTTGCAACGGGACTCGGCTTTGCATCAACGCACTGTTTGCTCATTCCCTGCGAGCAACCATTCTCACGGGTATTGGCCAAGGAGAAACAGTTTTAATTCCACGCATACCATTGATTGCGTCGGACCCACCATTCCAGTTCAAGAGACTTCAATTGCCCGTTCGACCCGCTTACGCCATCACCATAAACAAATCTCAAGGTCAGTCGATTCGATACTGCGGAGTTGATCTTTCGGCTCAATGCTTCTCACATGGCCAGTTATATGTGGCATTCTCTCGAGTTGGCTCTCCGCAGAATCTATTTGTGTACGCGCCAGAAAGAGAAACACGGAACATTGTTTACTCGGAAGTTCTTCGATGATCTCATCATGAAAAAGAACGAGTGTTTCAATAAAAAATTCCTATAACCCGAACATTTTCTTCTTTTTCTTCAGATAACAGACACAGCCAATCCATGGCGAAGCACGGGTAGACGTGCTAGTAACTTATAAAACCTCCGATTACTCATAACTTATAGCGATTCCCCATCAACTCAAGGTGCACAACCATGATCACAGGTCATCTGTTGCGCCGTCAACTCGATTAGAATGAAATCGAGACTGCTTCGTGAAATGAGCAAGTTAGCGTGGACATGCACGCTCAAATATAAGCGTGCTGAAGCGAACACGTCGTGCGATCACAGGCTTTGGATCACATCAGGTGGCTTCAACGTCGTCAGCGTGTTTGTCGTGTTCTCAGACAACAACATGAAGAAACAGCAAACGAATCTCAGTTTGAAGGAGAAAATTCAAGTCCTTGAAGATCTCGAGGGGACGAGTGGCGTGCGGGATGTGATGATAAAATGGAAGATTTCGCAGCCTACAGTGTACAACATTAAACGGGATGCGGAAAAGCTCCGGGCTCGATTCGCCCGAAGGCGGACGGTACGGTGTCAGAGAATCCGGCAAGTTAAGTACGATTCGATTGAAAAAACACTTTACAAAGCTTTCAATGAGGCCCTAAAACGGAATCCCGCTTTGCCGATGTCCAATACGTGGATGCAGGAGATTGCATTGTCTATCGCTGAAGAGTTGAGAATTTCGGACTTCAAGGCTTCTAACAAGTGGTTCGATGGATTCAAGCGTCGTTACAAGCTGACAACGACAGCAATGTGTGGAGAAGCTGCAAAGGTCGACCAGGAAATTTCTGAACTCTGGTTGGAACGAAACTGTACCACACTCAATTCATACGCGCTGCGAGATATTTTCAACGCAGACGAGACCGGTCTGTTCTACAAGATGTTACCCCGCCGATCAGTCCATCACAAAGGTGAGCGTTGCCACGGTGGCGAACAGAGCAAGGATCGGATAACGGTTCTCCTATGCGCTAACTTCGAAGGGTCAGAAAAGTTGACTCCGTTGGTCATTGGGCAGAGTGCTAATCCCCGCTGTTTCCCCAAGATGAGTCGAAACGAAGCGTTTCACAGCGCAGCGAAGCTTGGTTGCATTTACCGTTCACAGAAGCGGGCGTGGACCTGGAGTCCGTGCTCGGCGTACCTGGCCTGAATGCGGCCGATGTCGTCTTCTATGCGCCCTGGGTCCCGGCTACAGATCGAAACGTCGTCGAGGTACGCCACTGCGAGCTCACTCTGAAGTGAGTCGAGAGTGCCGCGCAGGATCATGCAGAATAAGAGAGGAGAGAGAACATCGCCTTGCTGACAGCCAGTCCGCGATTCGATTCTCGAGTCGCCGAAGAAGATCGGCGTCGGAGAGCTGTACGCGTGAGAGACCATTGGGAAGATCTCCGGCGTGTGCGTGTGAACCTCCCTCAGCATCGTGTCTCGCCTATGGCTATTGAAGGCGTTTTTGAAGTCAACCTTGAGGAAGACGCATCTCTCGTTGCTGTGTAGGTAGGTGCGGACGCTGTGGACTGCAATTTCAGACCCTCCGCGCGTCGCGAAGCCCAATTGGCGGGGACCGAGGAGCGTCGAGGCCGAGGTTCTAACTCGCGCCAACAGTATCTTAGCGGTGAGTCTTCTTAGGGTGTTACCGATGGCGATTGGCCTTAGGCCACCCGACGGCTTCGCCGCTGCAATGAGCCATGACGCGTACACGATGTCACGGGCGTCCTCGTGGATCGTGCCACGGGCGACGATATCACAGACTTTGACCAAGCTTGTCAACAGGACACGACGAACCTCGCCGCCAACGGACAGCATATCAAGAATGTGCTGTGCGGTTAGACCGTCCGGTCCACCGGAACTTCCGATTGGAAAGCTTTTAAGAGCCTCTACGGCTTCGTCTGCGGATATCGATTTTGGCGGAGTAGTAGGGGGCAACGTCGGGACGAGGTCGTCCTCCTGAGGGTGCGGGTGCTTCGCGATCATCTCGTCTAAGGCAGAGCCACTCCGCGGTGAGATCAGCGACTCCGACGACGACAACAAACGGACTGCACCTTTGAGGTCTCCTCTGGATGCCAGGCGGAGCTCGGCTGCTCTGCCGCGTTTGAAGTCGGAGAGTTCGCGCCGACTTGGAAGCTGTCCGGCGAGCGGTAGGACCAGAAGGCGATCGAAGGAGTGAATATTTTCCTTGACGAGCGCATGTAGCGGTTTGGCACCTGAAACGTGGAACGCCCGGTACGCGAACTCAGCGAGGTTGGTCCAAGCTAGCAGGCTGTTGTGAGCGGATACTTCAAGGAGGAGCTGAGTAAACTTTCTCGCGACGGGTACACGGGCGGCATGGGGAATTCTGGGGAGTACTCTTAAAGATTGCTTAAGGTCGGATAGGCTCGGCGACTCAGGAGAGATCGGTAGATCCGAACGAGGGTCCCGTGACGTCGAAGGCATCTCAGCAGCCGCTCTCTCCTCGCGATGCATGTGCCCAGTGTGGGTTCGGAGTCCCTTGGCATCAGCACAGATACGAGGGCAGCAATCAATCAATCAATCAATCAATCAATCAATCAATCAATCAATCAATCAATCAATCAATCAATCAATCAATCAATCAATCAATCAATCAATCAATCAATCAATCAATCAATCAATCAATCAATCAATCAATCAATCAATCAATCAATCAATCAATCAATCAATCAATCAATCAATCAATCAATCAATCAATCAATCAATCAATCAATCAATCAATCAATCAATCAATCAATCAATCAATCAATCAATCAATCAATCAATCAATCAATCAATCAATCAATCAATCAATCAATCAATCAATCAATCAATCAATCAATCAATCAATCAATCAATCAATCAATCAATCAATCAATCAATCAATCAATCAATCAATCAATCAATCAATCAATCAATCAATCAATCAATCAATCAATCAATCAATCAATCAATCAATCAATCAATCAATCAATCAATCAATCAATCAATCAATCAATCAATCAATCAATCAATCAATCAATCAATCAATCAATCAATCAATCAATCAATCAATCAATCAATCAATCAATCAATCAATCAATCAATCAATCAATCAATCAATCAATCAATCAATCAATCAATCAATCAATCAATCAATCAATCAATCAATCAATCAATCAATCAATCAATCAATCAATCAATCAATCAATCAATCAATCAATCAATCAATCAATCAATCAATCAATCAATCAATCAATCAATCAATCAATCAATCAATCAATCAATCAATCAATCAATCAATCAATCAATCAATCAATCAATCAATCAATCAATCAATCAATCAATCAATCAATCAATCAATCAATCAATCAATTTCACATGATTGACAATCATAATCGACCGTTGACGACAATGGAGCGCTAGGGTTAGCGTCGCTCTCCAGCTGGGTGGACAGAAGTCCTTGTTGCGCGTGAACGGCCTCGTGGCTCATAACTTCGGCGTGAGCTTTCTCGAGGAGAAAGACAAGTGTCACGAGTCACGAGCAGTAAATGGAAAGACAGTCGTCCTCGAGATGATGAGCGGAGGTCGACACTCACAATGATGAGACTGAGACGAAAATCTCAGATTTTTGGAATTCAGGTCCCTGAATCGGCTTGATTGGCGGTGATTAGCGACAATGGAAACGCCGAGCAGTCAACTCAGCGAAGAGCCGCTGCAGATTTCTGACTGACCGGGTTTAGGCTTGTCGCTGGGCTGCGAGTAGGTGGACGAGTGAACAAGTTCGATACACTATTACGTCTATGGGTTTGGAAATCAATTTCTAGATGTTGATTCCGAGCTGACGAGAAGCAGCGATTACGGCCGAGAACTGTTGGGGCGACAACGACGTTGACTTTCAGTTTGGCACGAAACTTCTTTCTTCAAACAATTTCTTCGGGCGAAGTTCGGAATTTTTCTGACACCAATGTTACGAATCGGTAAGATCCCTATGTTCACGATGGAAAACAACTTGCTTTCACCGAAAAGAGTCTCAGCGCTGGCCAGCGCTGAGGAGAAGACGTCCCGTTCGCTGGAACGCGGAACGAAGAAGGATGAACATGCCAACATGGCGTGTGTCGAGTGTGTCGAGGGCGAGACGTCCCTCCGCGCACTGGCTCAGGCTGATTTATTTATTGAACTTCCACATCTCGAACATCTTGGAGAGGTAATTGGTAACACCGCGGCCCAAAACTTCACATCTCCATTTTTCGAGTTCTCGCAAGAGACGTGGGCACCGAGGATTACAAGATTCTGTGAAAAAGTCTCTTGCCCGATGATACGTTCACTGGACCGGAATCGATAAAAATATTTCAAACGTCAGGTCGTCGTGTCCGGCAAGTCTAGCTCACGTCAAAAATTTTCTCCAGAGAGTTGTTCACATCTGGGAGTCGACCGTCGTTCTTTTCGAACTCGTCCATCTTGAAAACGACAAGCCAGTGTACGAGAAATGCGTACCCTACATCGTAAATCCATACAGCAAATGGCTCGGAGCCTTCGTTACGTTAAACAAAACAATGCAAACGACACTGATACATCTTCGTCGAGGGATGGCGCGCTTCGGGATTCCAATATAATCGTCACTCACAATGATCCCATGTTCAGGTCACCGGAGGTTGGAAAATTCTGCTCAACGAATCAGATGAGGCACTTGACAAGTCCACTATATCAGCCGGCTTCGAATGACCAAATTGATAGATAAGTACGTCGGGACAACGAAATTGGCTCTGTTGAAAGAGTCGGCGCAGGACTGGATGCGCCTGCGCGGAATCACCAATAGATACTGAAGCTTCAACTGACGAAGTTACACTGTCAGCCCAGATCTGCTTCGTTATTGCGATCCTTTTCCTAAGCGGTTCTCTAGTCGAGCTATTCCTTCGTTGCTACTTTCCCTACAGGTTATGGGCCCAGTCCTTCGTGGGTGGTAATAGCTAGAACTAGAGTTGAGTGAGACGAGTGGCTGAGGTCGAAAAAGAAAGAGTGACTAGAGCTGCGAGGTCGAGAGGAAAAATGGACAAGCTTCAAGTCACAAAGTTCGACGGTCATCGCGATTTCACTGTGTGGAAGGTGCAGGTTCAGGCGTACCTGGAGGCGAATGGTTGGTTCGGGACCATCAATGGTCAGATCAAGAGGATGATCGAGCGTCCAACGGGTGAGGTTCAGAATCAAGAGTGGATAAAGAGTGATGCGAAAGCAAAGGCAGTGATTCTGAACACTCTTGAGACGTCGGTAGTGAGAACTGTCATGGTTCTCTCTACGGCGCACGAGATGTGGAATCGCCTGACGTCGCTGTACGAATCGAGGTGCAGCGTATCCGTGAACATGTTGTTGAGAGAATTCCATGCGTATAAGATGGGCGAAGGGGATGACATGGCGACCCACATTGCCAAAGTAGAGTCGATGGTCCAGAGATTGAGTGACGTGGGGCAGTACATTCATCATACACAGATTATCACGAAAATGCTTGAGCTTCCAAGAAAGTACATGTCCCTGGTCGCTGCGTGGGACATGCTGGATGAAGGGAAGCAGACCGTTGAGAATCTTCTTCCGCGGCTGTTAAAGGCAGAAAAGATCGAAGGAGGATTTGGCGAAAACTCAAGCGTTGCTGTTGGAAAAGTCGAGGAATCCGTTGCCTTTGTCGCGAGGCCCAAGCAGAAGCCGAACATCGGGAACAGAGCAAAGTCGAGGTTCAACGGCAAGTGCTACTACTGTGACAGGATCGGACACAAAAAGAGTCAGTGTCACAAACTAGATAGAGACAAAGCTGCCGGCAGATCAAGTGGTCAGCATAGGGGTGCCACCAAGGAAGGCGGGGGTCCGAGCCGAACCTATCTAACGTCAGACCTGACCGTCAACGAGCTCCTATTCAACGTACAAACCTCCTCATCGTGTGGTGACGGCTGGTTGGCCGACACGGGTGCCGGGAGGCACATGTGCAACAGAAGAGAGTGGTTTTTCGAGTATCAACCATTGGAGCAACATCGCCCCGTTCTGTCAGCAAGCGGACACGTCATCTATGGTGTGGGAATTGGAAAAATTCGTCTTGAGAATTTCGTCGGCGACAGTCTGATTCGAGCAACGCTGACCGACGTTCTACATGTTCCCAAAGTCCATCGAAATCTGATTTCGATTGGAGTGCTGACCGACCGAGGTCTCGACGCGTCATTCTCGAGCGGTGGTTTGAAGATTCTGAGAGGAAATCAGGTGGTGGCTGTTGGCATTCGTGAAAAGGATGGAAGGCTCTATCGGATGGAGTGTCGTACCGTAGTCGAGAAAGCGATTGGAGTAAACGCGGTCAGCGGAGAAGATCCTCTACCACTGGACGTGTGGCATGAGCGCTTCGTTCATGCCAACTATCAGACGATACAAGAAGCGATTCGCCATGAATCCGTTTCAGGACTTCTTCTCCAGGGTGGTACTAAGATTTCAGTAGAGCAACGATTCTGTGAGGCCTGCTGTCTCGGCAAACAAGCCCGATTGCCCTTGTTTCCTTCCTCAGAACGAGCGAAAGCCTGTGGTGAGCTGATTCACTTCGATATTTGTGGACCGATGAGCGTGGAATCACCTCAGAGATGCCGCTGGCTGGCTGTCTTTGTAGATGATTACAGTGGATTCTTGTTAGCATACCCATTACGAAACAAGGACGACATCTATGGCGTCGTGGAGGATGTGCTTACCGAGGCGTCGTCAGCCGGGCACAAAGTGAGAAAGCTGAGGATTGACAACGCATTGGAGTTCAAGTCAGGGCAAATGGTCTCGATTCTGAGGAGGCACCTCGTCAAACACGAGTTCGTCACGCCCTACGTACCGGCCGAAAACGGAAGAATCGAGCGTCAAAACCGAACTGTTATTGAGTCAGCGCGGGCCATGCTGAAAGCAGCGAGCCTGCCCAAGATGCTGTGGGCAGAAGCTGCGGTGGCTGCCTGTCACATAAGGAATCGCATCCCATTGAAGAGGTTAGAGTGGAAGACCCCAATAGAGATGTGGACTGGACAAATACCCTCAGTAAAACATCTTCGGATTTGGGGAAGTGTCGGTTATGTGTATGTGGAGGAAAATAAGAGAGACAAGCTGGACGATAAGAGTGAGCGGAGAATCTTGGTAGGATACGATGATAAATCTAAGTCGTACCGGATGTGGCTTCCAGGAACCAAGAATGTGAAGGTTTCGCGAGATATCCGATTCGTCGAATCAGCGCCGAAGCGAGTCGCCTGGTTCGAAAACAGTGGGAGTTCAGACAACCGTTCTGAGTCAGAAGAGCCACCCCGTCCAGAAAAGTCAGAATCCGCCACACAAGGAGAACGTGGTCCTGATCGTCCGCCGTCAGCGGTTTCGGCTGTGCCACCGGAAAAAGAAAATCGAGTAGCTAAGAGACTTTTTAAGGATCTGGACATTTCAGAATCACGGAGTCCTCGTCCCAAACGTCAAGCTGCTGTTGATGCCGTTGCAAGAGTTAGATCCTTCGTGCACGACGAGAGCATGGAAGATGAGGAGTGGCTGAACACGCAGATGGAATCAGCTTACGATGTGATCTACTCAGCAGTTGAGCCACCGGCAACGTATAGGGAGGCGATGGCGTCTCCTGACGCAGAACAGTGGGAGAGAGCAGCGCAAAGCGAGTATGACTCCCTGATGTCGAACAACACCTGGCGCCTGGTGGAGCCCCCCGAGGGGGCGAACATAATCCGCTCCAAGTGGGTTTTCAGAGTAAAATACCGTCCAGACGGGTCGATTTCGAGACATAAGGGAAGACTCGTCGTTAAAGGGTGCTCACAAAAATCCGGGGTCGACTACTTCGAAACATACTCACCGGTCTCAAAAATGACGTCGATTCGTTCTTTGTTTTCAATCGTCGCCGCAAATGATCTAGAGATGGTGCAGTGCGATGTCACAACCGCGTTTCTTTATGGTGATCTTGACGATGATGTTCAGATCTACATGTACCAACCAGAGGGGTACGATGATGGTACGGGTCGAGTTTGCAAGCTGGAGAAGGCCCTTTACGGGCTCAAGCAGGCGCCTCTCCAGTGGAATCGCAGAATTTCGAAGGTATTAGAGGAGTTGGGGCTGAAGTCGTGTATGCAGGACCCTTGTGTCTACACCCGAGAGAGAGATGGCCTCCGATTCGCGCTCTATGTAGATGATGGTCTCTGCATCGCGCCGAAGCTTGAGACAGTCAACGACTTCTTAGATTCTCTCCAGAAAACGTTCAAGATGACGCGCAACGCGGCCGACTGTTTCATTGGCCTCGAGATCAAGAGGGACCGGCAAGCAAAGTTGCTGAAGATCCACCAGACAGCGTATTTGAAGAAGGTTTTGGAGCGTTTTTCCATGTTGGATTGCAACCCTGTGAGTACTCCAGCCACCGGAGATCTGCAGCTAAGGAAGAATATCGATGATGAAGGGAACGCTCTAGAGCCCTATGAGGTCCCGTTCCGACAGCTCATCGGGTCGCTCCAATATGCCTCGATCGGCACGCGCCCGGATCTTTCTTATATCGTGAACCAGTTATCGCAGTTCCTTGAAAATCCGTCAAGAGAACACTGGTTGTGTGCGAAGAGAGTACTAAGGTACGTTAAAGGATCTCTAGACTGTGGGATCGTTTACTCCGCAGGTGAACGTCGTGATCAGCTAGTCGCATACAGCGACGCAAGCTGGGCATCGGACGCTGAGACGCGAAAATCGGTCACCGGTACGTGCCTGCTAATGAACGGAGGTGCAGTCAGTTGGACATCCCGGAAGCAAACGGTCGTCGCAGACTCTACGACATACGCGGAATACGTTGCGGCGCATTCTTGCTCAAGAGATGTGGTCTGGCTGCGAGGACTTCTAGAGAATGTCATGTGCAAGCAGGAAGCGCCGACCGTTCTGTACATAGATAATTCCGCAGCCGAGTTATTGATCATCAATCCCATCCATCACGAGAGAACTAAACACGTGGATATCAAGTTCCACTACGTGCGAGAAAGATATGAGAAAGGTGATATCAAGGTTCGTCATGTATCGACCAGTGATCAACTGGCTGATATTCTCACGAAGATTCTCCCGTTGAACAAGTTTTCCGAGCTGAAGATGCGAATTGGAATGCGGTGATCGAGTCCTGCTAGTGGGAGTGTTGAAAGAGTCGGCGCAGGACTGGATGCGCCTGCGCGGAATCACCAATAAATACTGAAGCTTCAACTGACGAAGTTACACTGTCAGCCCAGATCTGCTTCGTTATTGCGATCCTTTTCCTAAGCGGTTCTCTAGTCGAGCTATTCCTTCGTTGCTACTTTCCCTACAGGCTCTGGAGAAACTCTCGTCAGACGGGGGAGGCCTCCACTCAAATCTCTCCCTGTTTCTCTACCGTGAACGAATGATGATCAGCGCAACAGGTCACAGTCACAGTCCAGCTTCAAGAATGCTCAGTGACGGGCTACGATCAAGACTTTATCTACCGAAAGAAAAACCTATCACAAGGACCTTCAGCGACGATAACCGATTTATTCTATTCTAACGTAACTTTCTGATCATCGAATATTTTGATCAGGCTGTGGTTTATTTAAATGAGCACTGCAATACCTGACGCCCGGTTTCGCTCCATCTTATTGTTGGAGCGAACTCATAGCAATCGCTTCATGCGGCCGCCCCGGGATGGCCGGAGCGCCCTGGCTGCGTTCCGAGCCATGAAACGAAATGAAACGTAGCTTTCTGAAAGCTACGATGGAGAATATCGATATGAGTAACAGAATGGCCGACATACAAATTATAAAAGAGACGATTTCAGATCTCGTTTCGCTGTGTTCCATCGGTTGATTTGCTGTGGTGCGTATCCAAGGTACGAATTTCGATACGTTTGCATACAGATGCGGGATGAACTTCCCACCGCATTGTTCGCCTCCATGGACAATACCTACGAGGTGTGCACGCCCATTCTGTTTCACGTAGAGACCCGACCCAGAGTCACCATAACAGGGTGTTTTAATTGCAAATCCACGCCTCGCTGAGCGCCATTCCAATGCCTTTTTTGAGGAAATACGCTTCGCATTCCTCTTTTCTCGAAATCTTCACATCAGCGTAGCGCAGTTCCCGGTTTGGTTGTTCCTGGTGATCGCTCGTCTGGCCCCAACCCGACACCGTTGCTACTCTACCTTCGAAAGAGTTGTTATCAGGTAAGCAAATCGGCGCTATGTGTGGCTTGAAGGTGACTGGCTTCGCCAGTTCAATGAGTGCGATGTCGCTGTCGGGCAAGCGGTGGTACCAATTGAAGCCGTTATGCACAATTTTCCTTCTGATATCATGGTTTTCGTGATCGTACGGCTCCGCGGTGTTGTCCAGAAGGTTTTCTCCCAGACGGGCCACCAGATCTGATACATTGAACCTGAAATGATCGAAGAAGAATCATCAGAATGTAGCTCAAACGACGGTAACGATGCAAGTGATATCGAACTTAATTCACCCATCGACACAGTGCGCAGCAGTCACTATGAAAGTTTCACTTATTAGGGCTACGCCGCAAATCAGATTCTCTGCATCAGTCGATGTCTCAGATCTGGATAGGAGCGCAACCTGTGAAGAGAAAATCGAAACCTCAGGTCCTGAAAGCTAGAACGTTCGAATTTTTCTCAAATGACTTCGTCAGAGCAATCAATTGACAGCGAAAGGTCAACAAACCTGCCATGGCTGCCGTCCAAGGTAAGACACATTGCCACTGTAAATCCATGGTTTCGTTATGTAGGTTCTTCCACATTCTGTTGAGGGAACTCAAATGAGCCATCAATGTTTCATTTATAAGAATTTTGTACCAGAGTTGCGCCGAATCAGACCGGAAAAGACATGAATGAGGGATAGGGCTTGCAAGAAACCGCCTATTTCGACCGATTCCCTCGGCGCTCTCACGAAGAATGCCTTGCGGCTCTCGCTGCAGTGCAGTATCGAGTCCGGCGAGGAGCCATTTTGAAGCTCCTTCTTTGGGCTGCGGTATGGTTTTCCATTGGGACAATCGATACCAGAATCGGGAGCCCATGACTCTGGATCACTTTTGAGGCAAAAATTCGACGAAAAAACGGAAACGGTTCCGAAAAAAAAAAGAGATTGCAGACCGGGCGGTATATCCCGAGGGGCGGCATTCTGTGTTCTAAGACACCTTTTTCTTTTAGTTCTCGCTCCTACTCGACAAGAGGCTCCTATTCGGCTGATGGCCAAGATCTTCATTCAACTGGCAGATTTTTCAAGATAGTTTCAATCGGAACTCGACCGCGCCCAGCTAGAATTTCTATTGTTTCACAAACGAACTTCTCGCGTTCGCGACTCATTTCCAGCGGGACCCGACACCTCCATCCATCCTCCATTTCGTACACCTAACCAAAGTACTCCGTCTCATACCCCTGACCAAAGACCTTCGGCACGTGCGACCTTCTGCACAAAAAAAAGGAACGGAATCGGTCTAGCACCAAAATTCTAAGATGAGATGACGAAGCACCATCAGAGTGCCCCACCGGTCTAGAGAAACACATTTTACCGTCAAAAGGGTTTGCAATATGTTGAACGATGAGGAACAAGTTTACAAATCGATTCCTCGAATTCTGCGTTGCACGTGACAAAAATCGCAGGATTCGCTCGATTCGGCGAGGGTCGTGACTTTTCTGCAGCCCGAGCTACCTATGAACCGGTTCAGATAAGAGTATGTGTGAATCTGATAGGGAAGCCAACTCTGCTTCCCACAAAATTATGCTACAAGTCCAGGAGCGATACCCCTGGAATTATGAATGAATACCTTCGAATGGCCCTCCGTGCACGAAGGGGAGAAGGAGCAGGATAGGGATGATGATCATCCCGATGGAGAACACTGGAAATGCAAACTCTTTAGTTTCCATACATATTCCTCGAAGCTTCAGAGACACCCGTGGACAGATTTCAAGTCCAGGTCATTCGAAGTCTCCTATGGCTTGTGTCGAGAGCGCAGCTATTGTTGCACAGAATGCAACGCTCTCGGTCCCGCTTCGCTCTTTTTCCAATCGACCAGCGAATCAGGTTGCCGACTGAGCTTCTTCCTCTCGGACAGAAATTTGACTCTTGGAATGATCTCTCCAATAATTAACTCTTGATCGTTTGAGTTATGCGAATTCTTCCCGAATTCGAAGTCGCTACATCGGGTATGAATTTTTTCGTCAAAGAGCTACATACTACTGAGCAACACTTCTGACCCCGGGCTCTGAGGGGGACTCTGAGCTTTTCTTTGCTTACATGAATATGTTACGATGAATTCCGTTTCACGGGTCCGCAGTAGTCGCATGGAAGTCGAATATTGGGCGATGCCCAAGAACTGCGGTGCAGTTCGAAGCAGTTTACACAGTCGTTCGCTGGCACCAAACGGGGAAATATCGGCTAGAGCGCTCTCTATTTTGTGAGGGTAACACGTTTCGCGATTCAGACTTCTCGAAAATCGCTGATATCGATGGCTAACTAATTAGTCGAGCCGTTTCAACCCACAGCAGTGAATCGGTTAGCAGTGCTGACGCAGCCGTCTTTCACTAACTCATGATTCCTGAGAAAGGGTCCAGCCAAAATCGCGCCCCCTCTCCGATTCTTGATTAGAGTGCATGATTTTGTTGCTCATCTCGAGAGAGGGCTTCGGCGGAATTTCCAGCTCCCTACCCCCCTTCTGTATTGAGTTAACCGCTGGAGATTGAAAAACTGAAAATGCGCATAACTCGAGAACGGTTTGAGCTACAGAGTCGACGACAATTTTTTGGAAAGCTCTTACCAAGGACTATCCGTGGAAAATATCAGATCGGATGATTCATGAAGAATAGACCGAAAAAGCCACTTGAAGAAGTGAACTTTTCTCGGATTGTGACTAAGCTGCGTTAGGTCGTAGAGGCTGTCCATGGCGTCGTCGCTCAGAGATATCGTCTCCTGCATCACGTTCTGAACAACAAGTTCCTCACGAGAGTCGGATTGTCACCGACACTTCTGCCGAATTGTAGGTTACTTGCAGACCAAGTTCGGGAAGCGTTCTTGGGCCGACGGTAATCTGACCCGCATGGAGCAACAGAGATTTTTGCCGAACACGCTGGCTGCAGAAGTGGAAAATGCACATCGGAATACTCGACCTAAGACTTACCAACGAATCTCCGCTTCAGCTGTCAATGATTTTCCGACGTCGATTTTCCGATGACGACGACACTTTCCCAATGGGCTGCATAAAAGACCAAACGAACAGTCTTCGCATCCAGATACAGTCGCGCCATAGAAATTCTAAAAGGGACATGCTGTATATCGACTACGACCCCTCGAACAACACCGTCAACGGTATACGCCGACACTACTTTGAATGCCCGAACAGGATGAGGACAGTTGGATGCTGTTCCCACGTAGCAACCGCCATCTTCTACCTGGCCTTTGCCGGGCATCAGCCTAGAACACCTCGTCCCGCCTCAGAGCTCACGGATCTCTTCGTGCCTAGACCTGGTGACTCAGAATGAGAGGACGACTAGCCGAGCGGTTAGAATCCCCCAGGAATCACTTCGCCGACCGCCGCTCTAAGAGTCAACGGAGTTCGCGCCGAATCTGTCAGGGAAATCATAGTCAAAAGAGCCAGTCGGTGACGTGACTTCCCTTGAGCCCGATTATTACGAGCCCGAATCCGGGAGCCCGATTATCGCGAGCCCGAATATTCCGATCCCGATTCCGCGAGCCCGATTATCACGAGCCCGAAGAAGGTCCCGCCCACTTGGATGCCGGTCTAGTGAGTGAAGCTTCTATGCCAGACGACTTCCCTCAATTTCTCCACAATCCCGAACAGATAGTCGGAAAAAGCGGATCAGCGCAGCGGAGCTCCTGAAAATTCGCATGGAAAATGAGCGGAACCGGGAAAAGAGTCTCAAATGAAAGCACGGGAGTTCCCGATGCGAGAAATGCTTCATGCGAGATGACTCCGCTAAATCTTCCATCAATACCGTCGGCGAAATATTTGGAAGGAAGCGAAACATCGAAGCGAACTTCCTGGTTTCGAGATGGAAAACCAAAGCGATGGCGTACGTTCTCCTCAGCAATGAAGAAGTCAAACGAATAAACCGTGTGTTCGGCGTCATGAAGATCTAATGGACTAATCCGATCTTCGGACCGTCTTCATTGGTTTCGACATAAACTGCGGCACTACTGAGTACTGAGATACATTACAAGCATACGAGGTCGCCCGAATCATGAGGATTACGCTCAGTGATTCGCGGCCCGGAATACGCCTACCATCGGGGTTACATCCGCGAGCTCCTTGCGCCACAATCATTATTCTGTTGTTGTCATCACGGCGCGTCCGAAAACGAAAAAACTCCATGGAGCGTAGCGGAAGGCCCCGAACTCATCGCAGCCGAACGAGGGCAGGAGTTTCGGACAAGCCGTCGGGACGTTCCATTGGAGACGTAAATTACTATGTGCGTCGACTTCTAGTGGTTTCCAGGTGGATGACGTTTATCATACTTGGTTTCCTTGCCCACTTTTACCACCCGGGGAATACATGGAAGAGTTCATGGATGCTCCATGCTGGCGTTTCCACTGTGTCTCTCAACTATATGCCGACCCCCGATTCGAGGAGTGAGAACAGATTCCTACACCCAGGATCACTAACATTGAAATTGAATTATTTCAGTCTCATTCAACCGCTTCCACCCATGGTACAACAGACGGTACGAAAGGAATCCGGGACTTCTTTTCCTTTTCCTGACCGTGATTTTCGGGAGCTGGTTGGCTTGCTTGAGATCTCCGTACCTGCATTCCTGCTTCAAAAACGAATTTATCGCATCGGGAATGCTCGTGCTGTGATTTGAGCCTCATTTCCCGGTTCCGCTCATTTTCCTTGCGAATTTTCAGGAGCTCCGCTGCGCTGATCCGCTCTTTCCGACCATCTCTTCAGGATTGCGGAGAGATTGAGGGGAGTCGTCTGGCATAGAAGCTTCACTCACTATGCCGGCATCCAAGTGGGCGGGGCCTCATTTGGGCTCGTGATAATCGGGCTCTCGGATTCGGGCTCGTGATAATCGGGTTCGTGGGAGGTAACCGTCGGTGATCTTGCTGCTTGCGAAACCTCGTGTTTTCATTCTTCTTCTTTAATCTTTCTTTAATCTGATCATCTGATGGAAAATGACAAAATCTGATTTTCCATCAACTCCGAATCAAAGTCATCGATCAGCCCAGCGTGAGAGATTTCAAAAAATGTCGTTCGACTCTGTAGCTCAAAGCGTTCTCGAGTTATAAGCATTTTTAGTATGCCTCATTTGACGAAAAAAACTCGTCCGCTTCAAAAAAAAAATTATTGAACTATCGGGCCCCGCATCGATCTTGATGAAACTTCTTGAGTACATAGGGGGGTGTTAGGACTACATGCTGAGTGGGGAGTGCTGACTGAGTCTCGACTGCATCAACGGGAAAAAAATCGCCGAAAACTACTTTTCGATTTTTTCCGGTCGATTCTTCATCAATCATCCGATCTGATATTTTTCGCGGATAGTCCGAGGTAAGAGCTTTCAAAAAAAATTTCGTTCGACTCTGTAGCTCAGACCATTCTCGAGTTATGCGAATTTCTAGTTTATCGGTCTCTAGCGGTTTACTCAATACAGGAGGGGGGTAGGGAGCTGAAAATTCGGCCGAAGCCCTCTCTCGGGATGAGCAACAAAATCATACACTCAAATCAAAAATCGGAGGGGGGGCGCGATTCCGGCCAGACCCTTTCTGAATATGTTCAACCGATGACGAGTCTAGAATGAGGAGCCCTGGCGGCCAATGGAACAACCCCATGTTTGAAGCGGAGAAAAACGGCACCGCTCCATGCAAGAAGCCGAGTCAAAGCCGAGAACTGCGCGACATCGGATACCTAGCCGGAGTGTGACCCTGGCGCACCAGCGGGTCGCTTGTATGCAACGGCCGTTTCTTTATACTTTTCCGGCATCACTACTAAATTAGCATCCTGAGGTGATTGCGACCGTCGGTACGGATACATACTTTAGGAGGCAAGTTTTTTTCAGTCCCCACCCATATAAAACCAATCAAATATTTATTGCGTGTTGAATACACAGATTGAATGATTTCGCGTAATTTCCTTATCGAAGGCCAATGTTTCGAGTAAAAAAAAAACACGGGATTTTCACTCGCGGAATGCAAATCGTAACGAAAGACTCCGCCCACCCTCCCAGTCGAAGGCAGATTTGTGCCGCAAATTCCGACAAACCCTCCGAATTCAAGTCATTCTGATAACTGCTCGTTCAGTTTCAACTAGAAATGCGTTTTTGTGCCTCTAGATGACTAAGCCAGCGTGATCACTTTCCGTTAACTCAGGTAGGACATTACTCACTAAGACGTGAACGACAGCATTGTTATAGCTCGGCGCCTCGGAACAATCTGAGAATGTTGAAATCAATGTCAGATTCATTGAATCAATAACTGCAACCCGATAGCAGCTATCGGATCAGACGTCAGGGTTAAGTCCGCGAAATCTGAGCATTGAGCCTCCGAACTCTGTTCCACTGAACTGTTATCCAACACGCTGCCAATCTCGGGGTCTACGCGCACCATGAGAGAGTACGGCATGTCAGTTATTGCGGCTTATAGGGCGACATCGCACAGAGAACCAAGCCCGTCTGGAATGTGATAGAGAGTTAATAGATTGCGGGTTCTGAATGAGTGAATGTCTGAGTGATTGGAGACTGCAAATTCATTGCGGATCCGGGCAGATTACTGCCATCTCCCACACAGTCCTCTGCACTGTCTTCATACTCAGCAGTCGAATCCCGAATTTTCCGATTTGTTCTGATCAGAGATTCGATTGCGTCGCGACTCCTAGAAATTTTGATAAAACAGCGAAATATGTTAGGAAATTGATAGGTTCATAGCCGACAGTTCAGTCCAATCACGAACTTATCCTACGAGCTGCGGTATGATAGAGACAGTCCAGTGTGCGAAGTCCTGTTGACTGCTGAGAAGGGATGCTGTGGAATGACTAGACAGTGAAGACTAGAACGGTTTGACGGTCGGGTAACAACTGCATCTGTTTATTCAATACACCTCATGCTCATATATCTTAGGGAACGCTGTGAGCTCCCCCTATCTAGGAAGCACAAACACTGTGTGTCAATTACTGTGGTTTACCCAAATACTGCGTGTGAACAAAAACTGCAGACCCTGAAGTTGCCACGATCAACTTTTACTCTCGAGCTAATTATTCACACTGAGATATAATTGTTCCAGGGTTCCGTAGTCATTGTCTGAACAAAAGCACTGAATATGGTGATCCATCGGACAACATTCTCAACAAATATATATATGTTTCTTCTAATCTTGCGTGGAGCATATGGAAGACGCAATCGATGCTTCCTCGAATCGAAGATTTTTTTATTGTCAACGGAATGCGTGGTCGACGCAATCAGCCGCATCAATAACGAACAGACATTAGCTCCGAACCGATATCGATATTGAAACTCAGAATACCTTAAATCTAAGAATCGATTTCAACGTCCGTTCGTGTCACTAAGCTCTAAGGCTTCACAGCATTGACAACACTCCAGCAGACATGAGGCGATGGCAGCGCCGGCGCCGCGCCGTTATGAATTCAGAGGCGTGAACATTACATCTCTGATTCTGGAGTCTGAACATCTGTGATTATGGACCGAAGGGAAAACCGGTGTCAGTTTGCTGGAGTGGAAAATATTCGCTTCCTTATTCTTTCGCTTTCGCTCAATTACGTGCATTGTATCAGATACTTGTCTCGTAATTCTGAATGGACCTATTCTGATAACATCAAGTTTGTTCCGATTCATCTTATTTCCATTCTCTACATAAACCCAATCACCGATCTCAAACTTATACGTCTCAAAGCTCTCGAGAACAGGGTTCCTAGACCTCCACGTTATCTTTTCCTTTACCATAGCGTATTGTAAAACTGTATTGGGACAAGTGAAGTATTAAGTCGCCCAAGACCTCGTCTGTACGGGCCTTGACTCTCACAGTTTCCAAAGGCTTATGATCTGTGATAACCGTGAACTCTCTTCCTATTAACCAATGTTGCCAGTTTACAATTGCTTGCTTAATGGCCAGACACTCGAGATGGATGGTTTTTTTTCCCTTTCGGTTGCTTTGAGTCGTCTCGAAAAAATATGCTACCGGGTGTAGAACACCGTTCTCGTGGGGTTGCTTCAAGATTGCACCCAAACCTTCTTTGCTCGCATCGGTATAAATTACCACTGGTTTCTTATGATCGTATATCCTCAGGATGGGACTTGAACAGAGATAATTTTTTACATCTTGGAACGCTTTCTCGCAATCCGCTGTCCATCGAAATTCAACTTCTTTCCGTAGTAAATTGTAGAGAGGTTCTAGTTGTTCGGTCGCGTTCTGGATATACTTATGATAGAAATTAATCTTCCCCAAGAGTTGACGAACATTCTTTCTAGTTCTCGGTCTGTCAGACTCCCGGATAGCTTTGAGATTGTCTTTGGCTGGTCGAATTCCATTGTATTCAATTATATGCCCCAAATATTTAACCGAATTCTGAGCGAATTTACATTTGCTAAGTTTCAACTTGAAACCCTCCTCTCTGATCGCTCTCATTAATTTTCCCAGTCGATCAATATGTTCCTCGAAAGTCTCCGAAAAGACCAGGATGTCGTCGATATAATTGACACAGAAGCTGTCTAACTTGTTCCTCCGAATCAAACATGAAAGACTTCTTTGAAAGATAGCTGGTGACACTTTCAGACCGAATGGCAAACAGTTCCATTCGAAGTGTCCGCTTTGAGTAACGAAGGCGGTCTTCTTCCGATCTTTTTCGCGAATCGGTATTGACCAAAATGCAGAATTGATGTCAAGCGTTGAAAACCATTTACAGTTCCCGGCTTTCACCATGATATCCTCGATTTTTGGGAAGGGTTGTGGTTCCTGCACAACCAGCTTATTTAATTCCCGGAAATCTATGCAAAGTCTCGTTCGTCGTCCGTCTTCTTTTTTGTAAGCTAACGTGACTGGAGACGCGAACGACGAACTTGATTCTCTTATGGGTTTCTTCGCTAACAGCTTTGAGATCTGAGAGTCGATTTCTGCTTGATCCGGAATCGAGCATCGGTATGGTTTCTTTGCCACATATTTGTCTTCCCGAAGTTTGATTTCTGCCTCACAGTGTCTTATAGTACCCACATCAAACTTCTCCGTCGCGAAAATTTCTCCGAATTTCATCACTAGTTTAGCAAGAACATCTCGGTCTCTGTCTGTTAGATTCGGGTTTTCCCTTTCTAGTGGTCTATTTGGAGCATCTTGGAGTGGTCTATTGAAGCTTCATTGATTCCGCCTCGCGCCGGACACCGGATGGGTTAGCTGCGTCGTCGTTGATGTCGGCATCCAGTTGTGCGGGTTGGTCTTTAACAAGAGCTCAAATTACTCAAATTAGCGCACATGCCTGACGAGAGCGCATGCCTATAGATTTTCTGAATGAATCATTGTTGGACTCGGATTTCCGTCCTGCGCGGGGTCCGTTATACGGGGTGTAGTTTTTGTATTCACATGGTTCGTTATACGCAGCACTTGAGGGTAAGTCAGGTTAGGTGCTCTCAAGATGCCACATAGATAAAATTGCGCTTTCGATGGGTCCGCGCTCCATTTCGGTGCGCGCCATTTCGGCCTGTGCTCTTGATAGGCCTGCGCTCCAGTTAGACCTGCGCGCTAATTGGACTGCGTTCTAGTTATACAGCACAGTTATCTAGCATCGATTTGTTTGAGTGCGTCCCCGAGTAAAATACGACTTTCCAACTCCCGAACCTGCCGAGATACAGCAGTGATACAAACTGAATCAGGTTGACTCAAGCACTCGAGACTGAATTTATTATTTAATTTCGTTTCAAGGTGCTGGCGGAAAGCCTGCAAGGTGCTTCCTTCCGCCGTTTAAGAGCGATGGGTGGGCCTCCATCAAAATGCGTTTCTACAATGCGACGTCGAATGCTTGTGAAAAGTTCATTTGGGGAGGCCTTGGCCCAAAGGATGTGAATCGTTACAAGAGTTGCGAAGAATGCTTCAAGACGTGCGGAGACGGAGAAACTACATGCCCATAAACGCAGATACATGAAGTCAGAATCCTTGTCGTTTTTTCCACTAATTCCCTGAACCAGGACCTGATAGTTCGATAGGGGAATTGAAGCGTTGTCGGCAATCAGTTGTGCACGTGATTTGCAGACATCTCCCCAGACTCGTCGACAGCGTTTTTCATCCACCGGAGTCCGAACTGTTACGCGTACGAAGAGTTATCTTAATCCGTGATGACTTATGGAACTGTTTCTGTAGATCTGTATATTCCGCCTGGGAGGCCCGATTCGAGGGGGGGCGATCGCGCGATCCCCCCCCCCTGGATCCGCCACTGCCCCTGAATCCTCAACGACTCTTGTCTTCAATTTAAGCGGTTAACTCGGACACGGTTTGGAGACCGCCTGGACCGGAAGGTTAGTTGGCTAGTTGGCCTGATCAACCGCCCTCAGCCTGACTGGGTCTTCAATCAGCTGGTCCACCAATGAATGGAGTCTGGAGATCGACAAATTCATGTTGTCGCCAAGGTTTCGGATGTTGTCTTTGAAGGGGATATGAATTACGTATTTTCGACGGCTCCCGTGTTATGGTCGCTTTGAAGTTCACTCTTAGCGCTTCGCGGAGTTCGTCGTCTTCCTCTATTTTCTCTGCCTCGTCATCGAAGCCTGACTCGTCGAAATGCCGTCGGATAGTCGGATTGCAAGAACCATTTGATGTCCTGAAGAGTTTTCATTTTCTTCGAGGATTCTGAATCGTCTGGTGTCTCTTTGATGTCTTCGGGCTCGCTGACTGGGATTCGCGCTGCGGGGGGGACCTCGAAGCCGCGGGGACCACGAGAGTTGACGTGTTGACTCAACAAAGAAGCGAAATCAATGAATGAAAATCCTTTATGCAAATAAAGTGATTATTGATTGATTGATTGATTGAAAACTTATCGTCTCTTTCGAGGTCTTTCGAGTTACAGATGAAGTGTATGCGATGAACGTTCGAAGAACGAGCTCTTGCTCGGTTGTCGAAGCGCTTGAGGATGATTTCCTTCGCTACGGGATACGCTGAATCTTCGATACGGAGGTGACAGATCGGTCTTGTAGCTTTTCCAACCAGCGAGCTCTTGAGAATACGCATCTTCTCAGTAGCGTCCAAGGGCTGAGAGTCGACGTAGCGAGTAAATAGGTTCCACCATTCCTCGAATTTCGTTGGATCTCCGTCGTATTTTGTCACTTTGGAGGCTGGATCAGGTTGAATGTAACAATGTTGAGCGAACGCAGTAACGATAGGTTGGTTAGCCGCAGATGGTATCGGCGAGCTCTGGTTGTCGACCTGAGCCAAAGTTGCATCTTCGTGCATGTCTGATGCTCTTCGGTACCATTGAACTGCAGAAGGTTGGGGTCACCACGAGGCTGTGCAGCGGTTAGTAACCGCGGTTTCAAAACCGCAATAACCGCAAGGAAAATGCGGTTCTTAATCGCGGTTAATCGCAAGCAAATCGCGGTTATTAACCGCAATTAACCGCAATATTTCCAGCTCAAATAGAGCAGCTTCTCCAGCCGCAATCTCCACGATGGCCGCTCGAGAGACAGTTTGTGCCACTCTATCACTCTCTCCCTGCGCAATGTAAATACGCAAACTGCCGACATTCGATCCTTCGAGTGGAGCCCGCCGTAATGGAATCAGCAATTCCGGACTTTCACACGGTGCGCAACCCGAAAAGTTGGGTCTGGCAATGGTTCAAAAAACGCGAGAAGAAAGCGAGCCTGGCGGTAAGCTACTAAGTGCCTTTCGAGGTATTGGCTGTTGGCGCATCAGCGTTCTTCGAATCCACTCGAAAACAGAGATCGCCTCGTGTACCTTACAACATTCACTCGCATTCATTCGCGCTCGTTCAGATGAGGAATGCTCTCGTCTCCATCGGGCGAATCTCGAATATTGGAATCACTATGGCCTATTCATCCATGATAGGATTATTTGGCGCCCCGCACATGCTAAGCGGAGATGAATGAAAGCAATTCCATTTCTCAGGTTCTCAAGTGTGACAGAACAACAAGCGCCCTCATTGTGCATCTGGCGAGATTGCACAAAATCGCCAAATCAAGCCCGTTCCTCGAATCACGGGGAGAGTTGACCGATCCTCGACCGATGGCAGGAACATCTTCTCAAAACAGCCGAATCCTGGGAGACGAGCGATATCCAGAAGAGGAGCGATGTCCTGACGACGAGCCATGTCCAGAAGGAGAGCGATGCCCTGACGGCGTGTAGTGCGCTGAAGACGATCTATATCAAGAGGGGGAACGATTTTCAGAGAGGGAGCCATGTTTAGAAGACACGAAAACTTCGAAGAAATGCGATCTACCGAATAAAAGGAAGCAACCTCCAATCGACGGTTTCCTCGTCAGAAAGCATTCTCTGCGGACTGAGATTCTTCGCTTGATCTCGGAATCAAACATAAGTCTGAGGCAGATGATTTCAGAGCCGATGAGGAGAGTTCTGAGGCTGGCCTATCCTTTCGATCCTGCACCGCCGAAATCGATCGCTACTCTGAGAAAAATCCTCCGCGAGGAAGCTGCTGAAGTTCGCCAGAATTTGGAAGTTGCGCTCTCGGATATTCAAAACGAAGGTTTGTGCCGCCATCGGAAACAATGCTGCAGAGTTTATCTCG
Source organism: Neoseiulus cucumeris (assembly GCA_021527715.1). NCBI lineage: Eukaryota > Metazoa > Arthropoda > Arachnida > Mesostigmata > Phytoseiidae > Neoseiulus > Neoseiulus cucumeris. The sequence goes on along the minus strand of JAJSRV010000062.1, from coordinate 540,546 downwards.
TCTCATCCTCTGCGTTTTATAATGATACTCCTTATCATTTTCAAGGTCATAAAGTTTCCGTGTCGTTTGATGAGGCAACCGTCATCGGCACCGATCGATACCTCACTGTAAACGTTCATCATTGCGCCCCGATATTTGGTGATGCGAACATCGCTCCGCTCGGGCTCGTGCGAGTTGAACGTCCGGCTACTGGCGAATATCTCCAAGAATTGATTGTCGAGCGACTGCGCTGTTTCGATCTTTCAACAGAGAATGTGTTGACAGCGGCCACAGACGGGGCCAGCAATGTTCTCCGAACGGTCGATCTCATGGGAATGCGAAGACAAAAATGCTACGCACATGGCCTTGACCTTGTGGTTAAGACCTTGTGATAAACGCTATAGTGACAGTTAAAAGGGAAAACCCAGTGTCCATAGTGCCGAAAGAGAACATCAAGCTCAGGGACCAAGAATACGGACACAAACGGCAAGCAAAGAGCCCACTCGAACCTCGAGACGCGGAATCGCTGGGTCTCACGCTAGACCTAACTCTGCCTGTGACACTCATCTGGAGAAGTACGGCATTCGCTCTGCTCGTACTACTGGCGGGCGACATCGAGTCAAATCCGGGACCGGATCAGTGCAACTCATGCAGAGAGAATATTCAAAGTACAGCCAGCCGCAACGCGTGCGGAAACTGCTTCAAACCCATGCACAGCCCATGCAGCTACACCATTCCCGACAGAAACGACATATTCTGTAAGGGATGCTTCTGGATAGAGACAACGAAGATCGTCACCTCCTCCACCGGAATCCACTGCAAGTGCCAGACCGAATTCAAAACGATAAATGAAAAACTCGACAGACTACTGAAGCCCAAGAACACAACAGCTGACCGTGACAGGAACCAGCTGGCAAACTTGCGAACACCGGTGAGTGGACCGCAGACACCGCGCTCTCACCGAATCCCGAACACGCCCAAAGTGCCTCAAAGGAAGTTGAGCTACGCCGAGGCCACAAAAAGGGAGCCTAGAATCCCGCGGCAATTCGGAAGTGAACGGAAAAGACTCGGAGCAAGACATCCGAAAACTACCAAAACTGTCGAAGGCGCCTCACGGCTCACATCCTTGCGATTTGACCACGAAGATGACGTTCGGTGGGTCAGACAAATCAAGAGATCAGACCAAACTTACGACGAATAGAGAGAGGAATATAGAACCTAGATCATCCACTGATTCCGAGTGTCTTCGTCATCGTCTCACAGTCCTTCCACAGGATGATCGCATTGCTAATCCGTGACTTCCGCAGCCATCCTCCGTTTCTCGTTGCGAACACATCCTGCCCGATTGTGTAATGTTCACTTCAAACCCTTCTGTTCACCATAATTTTATTTTTATACCGCCGACAGATCATCGATCTCCCGGTGGCCCCTTCAGCCGATCTCGCAACTCGCAAGTTTAGTCGGCGTGTCCCGCTACGTCACCGATATCGTACCACGACCTTAAGCTTAACGTTCCGAATGGTTACGAGAGCGGAGTCATGCCCGAATCTCAGAGTGAGTGAGTGAGTGAGACACATTACAAACAACGATGTCGCCCGAATCATGAGCTGTCATCCACATCGCGGAAAGAACCTACTGATTCTTGGTCTGCTCTACGCATAGCCTTAGGGCTAAGTACGAGTTCCTTGCGCCTCAATCGGTAGTCGGTTGTTGTCATCATGACGCGTCTAAACACTAGAAGTCTGCATGAAGCAAAGCGGAAGACCGCGAAACTCGTTATATGTACATCAAAGCTCAAGTTATCGGGGCAATCTGATCGATAGTCGACTCATTGTGCTATTTTTCCATAAGTATTATAGTCATACCTCGGTTAACTAATGCCTCGCTTTACCATTGCCTCTGTAAATGAACACCCCAACTCCGTAAAGAGTTGTCTCAGTTAACGAACGCGGTTGTGGCTGATTAGGACGTTTCTTTAGGACGCCTCGGATGTATGTATACGCCAATGGTTCATATGTTTCCGAGCTTCATTCTTTTCCAACGTGTCCCCCGTGACATTGGTCAGTTATTGTATAGTACAAAATCCACCCTCGAGAGTTCTAGTTGATGGCCATTGTCAACTCAAATTTCAAACCGAACAAAGCGCAACGTTGGTGTCTACTCGAATCTCCATTTTATTGGGTCGCTTTCCGTGATTTGATTCCACTAACAAGAGCTCTTACGACATCGACTCTGAGAATTTCGCCGATGTCACATTTTTTCCTGAAATCAAATATTTCTAAGGTTGTGACGATTGGAGAGAACCCGAAATGAAGGCGTTCGTTAAGCTCTCATCGTATCTGACAAAAACAATCCGGGAAACGGCACCAGATGAAAACGTAAGCCTTCCGCGATAACTTTTCAGTTCTTTTCGAGGCAGCTGGAGCGTGGAGCGCATCTTTCCGTTGAAAAAGTCAGATCGAGGGTCCCGTTTCGGTCAACTAACGTTTTTGAAGAACGGATTGAATTCGTTAACCAAAGTATGACTGTACTCCAAATATTTCGAAAGTTTGACGCGATGTCGAATACCCAAAACGCCTGCTGAAAGATCTCGAGCCTCCCGAGAAGGAGCCTCATCGGAAGGCTCGTCCAGAGGCAACAGAGTTCCCTGTCTTACTGCCAGACATTCTTCCGATAGATTTCGTCCATGATGCATTCTTGAAAGCAGGGGTGGATTTTCCGGGGATGACTCCGATTTGTAGGAATGCTCAGTTCAGTCGATTATGAGAATGTGCGACAGTTCAGTTCCTACAATCTTTCTCGGAGAATGAATTTGGTCATGAGTGCAATGTATGCGATCGCTTGTGATTTGTGAGCTATGTGGAGAGGGTCCATTCGGGCATAGCTAGTTCCTTCCAGTTTGAACTTTGCAGGAGCGATTTCACGGTGCAAATCTCATGAAGTCTTAAATCTGAGCAAGAGAAGTGGATATCGGTACCCGCCGAAACCGGCCAATTTACCTGAGTTCGATTCTCTGACTGACAGACTCGTCTCGTCACGAATTACTTTCATGCAAATACGCCGTTTACGTCACGAGGGCAGCTACGGTTTTTTCGGTCAGGTTATCAACATATCCGTCGACATCGATACGATGGTCAAGTGTCTACCGCAATCTCCGGGTAATGATGTGAATCTCGAGAAGGCCACATTATTCGAAAATGCTCCACCCAGCAGTTCATCTTATGAGTCGTCGACTCCAAAATCGAAGAAACATGCTCTGCTTCTCAACATCCGACAACAACACTCGCTTGACTCATGGAACCGATACCATCTAACGCCATAAAAACGGCGCGGCAGCAGTCGTCGCGTTCATGGGACGTAGATCTTTGGACGTTTTCACGCAACACTCCTGATTTTTTTGTCATTAGCGATGAATCATTGGGTTCGCTCGTGCTCGATGGCAGAAAATCGTCTTTCATCCATTCTGCGAAAGATTTCCGGGGGATGGGCGCCGTATTGCTCTGTAGCGCCTCTAAATGACTATCGGTTGACTACGCCGCCGCCGTTACTTCCCTCTGATTCTGACCTGATTCCGATGAGAGCCATACTGAGTCATTCAAGTGGAATTTCAAGCTTCATGTCGTCAACAAAGCCGGAACAAACTGGTGCGGCAATATTATTCGCTTTCCCGAAACATGATCCCCCAAGGCCCACAACCCTTGGTTCTCGCAACTCACCATTCCATGTTGATGTTCCTCCGCATTTCTGCGGGGACTCGCGATTCAAACTCTGCTTGGAAACCTGTTTCGTTCATATTTGAGAATACTCCGACTGATTGAAAATTCCCTATGCACTATGATCAATGAAGAGGTTCAGATTCTTGCAAATGCGATGATTCGAACGAAACCTGATTGCGGCGGATCTGACCTGAGAGAAGTAGACAAACTTCTGGGGATAAGAGCTTGCTTCGGTCTACCTGTCACTGCGGGTGAGATGCTTGTTATCCGTGGTGGAGAGTTAAAACACAGATACAGAGAAAAACGAGTGTATTCATATAATTTTCATTATTTTTCCATGATATAGAATAATTGGGTTGTTGTCGTCGTCGTCAGCGACGACGAAATTGCAGACAGATGAAACATATGATAAGCAAACTATGATGCCAGCACGAAGACAAACTCAGAGCACATCATAACCATCGTCTCAATGGAACTGACAAACAGATAGTTAGTCGCGACTGGCACTATTCATCAGTATAAATAATTTCTGTAACGATCTCCGTTCGAGGCTTCATCTATCGGCCTAGTTGAAAGGCCGATCGTTATTCCAACTCGACTGGGACATTTCTCTCAATCGCAGTAGCAGCTTTGGTTGAAATTTCGACACGACATTGTACGAATTCCTTCTTTCTCTGTTCCACAAAGTTCAGGTTCCGCTTTAGAGATCTAGACAAAACATGATATCGTTTCGCAATTTTCAGCTGCCCGCGAATTTCTTCCTCACAGGAGACATCCACTCAGAATCGAGTTGCACAGAATTTGTCATGATTGAACAACACTCGACAGACGGATGAAATTGAAAAAGAAAAACACTCAGAAAACAAATGTGGGTAACCTTGAATAATCTCAAGCCAAAAGGCTTCAAGGGCTGACTTGGGCATCGCATCAGAGAAGCGTCGAGTTGACGTTGAATCACCGGGGATAAAGAAATAGAGATTGCACCCACGAAAGGCATGAAGTTCTTATTGCGTGTCGAGGAGAAACCTATATGAGGGGCAACGATTGAACGACAAACAGGCGAGAGATAAGATTATGAGATTGGGATCGACCAAGTTCGCTCGTTGAAAACGTCCAGCAGTGCTGAACGTGAGCACGATGACTGAACGCAATGGCGAGGGAATTCCGAAAGCGATGTGAATGAAAATTTCCTCAGAACCCGGAAACCCGCGGCACGTGATGAGGTTGTGTGAAACTATACAAAAATGATACCGACTCCTCTACGCAACGTACTCAGTCAACGCGCAGAACGCCGCGTCCTCGTTCTGTACGAGACCCTTCTTTCAAAAAAGCACTGATGCGCCTCGATATGTATGTAGATCCATATCCATATATATATAAGTATATATATATAATCTAAATCATATAATGTATAAGTCTGAGAATGTACAAAATATATTACAGCGAATCCCCGATGCCCCACCGTTTACTGAGTAGAACTTCAGAATGATTCGCCCGATTGACATAGCTTGACCTCGGTCTGCACTCGCCGACTCGAGCTGAGTCGTGAGAGACATTGCAGATCGATATTTTCTTGCATCTTTCCAAAGTAATGGCGGTGCCACCAACTGACACCGTAGAACATAGAGTGAATAACGCAATCAACAAAGGTTGTCACGGTGTCAACAGAATATGGGGTATGCGCGATATCGTATTCAGGTATATAGCTCGAGTCATGAGTTTTCCATATCTAAAATATTCTCGTCTCCGGTATTTACAGCTCAAGATTCGACTTGCTCGACGGAATATTCCTATCCTCGAAGGTTGAACACTCCCAAGTTGGAGCCAGACCACTGGGCAGTGAAAGATTCGTTAGAGATCACCTGGTCGACTTGTTGCAGTTGTGGGTGAATTGCGAGACCTTGCAACGGACCTCTTCCATTTTGTGGCCCGGTTGGCTGCTGACTATTCACTGGAACGTGGTCGTTATTCTGAGCGACAGGCAGGGGCGGCCCATTCTGCGGAACGAAGGAAAATGCATAAGAGCCTTTCCACCGTTATCCACGCAGCACATGGAGCTATCAATAAAAACTGAAACCCCGAGATGATCGGGATTCAGAGAAATCAAGATCCTTCATTGCGGGTACTCACATGGTGGGCTTGAACATGATACTGCTGGGGCTGCTGAGCTAAGTGCTCTCGAGTCGTGTATATCGAAGAGTAGTTGTTCCCAGTGGAGAAGTTGGGCGCCGGTTGAGCTAAGCCGGCCGAGTTCATATTGTTTATGGGTAGTGTGGGTTTTCGATCTGGAAGAGAGATAGATCGGCGGTCAGAAGTCAATCACCATTTTTGGGATACATCATGGAAGATCTTTCTCGTTTATGAACTCACTGCAGGGGTTCAGGTTGCTCATGAAACCTGACGGATGTTGCTCCTGACTTTGTGCGTGATTCAGTCTACCGCTCCCGAAGTAGCTGCAAAGATTTTTAGGATCATCTTAGTCTTTTGAATGTTTGTCGAGCGGAATTCTGTTGGCAGAAATGCGTTAGGCATTTCCGATGGAACCGAAGGCTCAGAGATTCTTACTTTCGATTTTGCTGTCTTTCGGACGCGGGGCGTTCATTGGGAAGAGGCGTAACCTTGCGTGCAAGAAGATTCCTGAGCTGAGGCGCAGACACTACCGATCCGGAAGACATTTGCGGTGGACTGTGTTGTCGGCTTTGATTTGGAAAGGGCCGCTTAGCGGGCGACGGCCCAAATGCTTCGTTACTCATTGCACTATTGACCAGATTCGTGGATCTCATCACCGCCCCCCCGCTAATCAACGGAGGTTCGGGACAGTTTTTCAGAGATGCGCTCGGGACCATCGAGCTTTCCCACAAGCTCATTCCCTGGACTTGGTAGTGGCTCGTTTGGCCGCCGTTCATCGGGCTGTACGTTGGGGCTGAAGGAGCCTGGAAACTTCGCTGAATTCCTACCGATTGCATATTAAAACTGTTTGATTCCGAAAACATTGTACGGTTGACTGGCTGTTGTTGCGGAATCATGGGCTTCATTGATGGAGCTGGCGGTGGCGGCGGGGGTTGCTCACTGTACATTTGAGTCGGCTGTTCCGGAACTGCCCCCGAAAAAGCGACGTTCCGGTCTTCACTCTGAAGCTTGGCTAGAATTTTCTTTATCTCTTCGTCGGCTTCGTCCTTGAGCGATTTGGCAGTTTGAAAACTCGGCTCGGGGTCCGGCTTCGTTGTGGGGCTCGACTGATTGTACGCGAAAAGGGATGTTTCTTGAGGTCGATTGCAGAAACTCGACGAACTTTGATCAAGAGAACTATACTGCGACATCTGTGGGACAGTCGGGTTTACGTCGCAAGGCGTCGGCGTTCTGGCCGGTGTCGTGTTATTCGAAGCGTTCACGCTATTAGAGGCGATGTTGTGGTTCTGCTGCACGGGAATCTGCATTCGGCCTTGTAGAAGTTTCATCGAATTGAAAAGCTGTTCTACGCTCCGCGACAACCTGTGAATACGAACGAAGTTCAAATTATGAGCAAAACACGTCCTGAAACTCGGAATAGAAGCCACCGGAACTTATTGAAAGAGTGCATGGTGACTCACCGACTCACAACACTACGTTCACCCGGGAAAAGCAGTTTGTTTTCCAAATCTGAGAGACGCTCGAAGATTTTAGCCAGAACAGCCTTCTTCTGATGAACACTCAGAACGGTGATCCACTTCGCTTGTGACGTTGAAGCATGCAGGGCATCAAAGGCAGCTTCCATGTGGGGTCCGTACAGTCTGATCGAGTTCCTGAAAGGAGCAGATTGTTGGTGTCACTCTGTAGTTCCCTCTACGTCAATGGCTCTCAATCTGGTGTCCGCGGACCCTTCGGGGTCCATGATTGAGTTTCGGTCGAAGTTTTCCTGTGATCGCCCCGGAGCTAGGGGCTCCTCGGGGGTCCGCCAAAGGCACTTACGGGCCGTAGAGGGTCCGTACACCAGAAAGGGTAGAGAACCACTGCTCTACGACATAAAGGCGATGTGAAGGCCGCACAGCCACCATAGCTCAATGAAGAGCTCCTCATTTTTCCTCTTAAACCGAAAGTTACCTTGCTTCGTCGAGGAAGGACAGCGACTTCTCAGGCGATGAAGACGGCGCCAGCTCATCCGAAGGCGCCTCCGGCAGAGACACCACAGGCGGTGGATGCGAAATTCCTACTCGAGGAGCTGACGTACCCGTTGTGTCGATTGTTCCCATGATCTCGGCGGGTAGCGCGACGTTCACGGGTAGACCTTGCCCCGAAAGGAGTTCGACCTCTATGGTTTGATTGAGGTCTTCCGGCAAGAAGTCATCCTTCTCGTTTTCAAGTTCCTCCTGAGAATTGAAAAACTTGCTAACTTTCCGTTCTTGGAGTCAATGGTCATCGATGTAAGACATCACTGCTGCAAGCTCTCCGAGAGACCTCCAGACTAAAAATGAAGACGAACTCAGAACAAATGGATCATGGCAAACCTTCAGAGACGACCAGTCGCTCTCCGTCAGAACGCGATGCGATCGCAGCTTCAATCGGTCAATCCTTAACGACGGTTCCCCGGCAACTTCTAACTGAATCGTTTCAACCGGTTGGGCATTGTCTTCTACTTTGAGATGAGTCACGACATCAGCGTTGCTTGTAGATGCCGGAACAGGCGACTGGAGTGTCGTCGAAGTTGGGGCGTCGGGACTCGTCGCAGTACTCGACGAAGCCATCGGTGTTGTAGACGCCTGAGGTGACACCGCGCTTTGAGTGGATTGAGCAGAAGGTGGAATCTTCTTACGAGGGGCCGCGAATCCTCCTCGAGGAGAGCCGTATTCCCTCTGGAGTTTGCAGCGGATGCATAAACTGCTGCCCGAACCGGATTTCGGCCTCGTTTTGCAGCGCGAACATTTGTGTCCTGCAGCAGGTCCTTGAGACGCAGGTTTCTTCTGGTTAGGGCCGGATTGAGGCGGTGCCGGAGGAGCCAGCAACGCTATCGTGGCTGGGACCGGGGCCCTTCGAGGAAGCCCTCCCATCGCGGCGAATGCGCGATGCATGCGCGCCACCTGCGAATTGAGTCATCACTGTTACGAGCGCCAGACATCCTCCTCAAATCATTTTCGGATTAGTCTTTTCAAGATAGACCTAATGGGAATGCGGAGTGCGACTACGGCTCATGGTCAGTCGAATAATCGTCGGCAGGACGATCCATGAGAAACTGTTTAGGTGGCACAGATAGAGGACGTGGTCAATGGTGAGCTATTTGTTAGAAGCCGAGATGCGAGACCCCTGTCCCTTTTAATCAGGTCGTCCAAGACACCGAATGGCCATGGAGTCGTCTTCTCAAACAAGTTAGCTTCGAAGGAAATCACTGTATCAAAGAAATACTCCATCAACTCAGAGTTCCCTCGGTCTCCCCTCCTCTACCCCAAACACACTCGACTACAGTCTACTTCCCGTCGCACATATTCCCACATTTTTGAGTCCACTTGACTCATCGTTGCCGACATTTTAGGTCTAAACGGGGACTTCGCTCTTGTGGAGATGCTGTCAAAATGAAGAAAACTCGAAATGTCGGGATGATTTCGGAATCTCTCGCCAAAAAGTAGAACTTAGATTCTCAAATCATTCCAGACCAAGAAAAAGCATCATCCTGCTCGAAAAGTCATCTCCATCGTTTAATCGTTCTTGGAGTCCGCCCAACGAACATCAATTTGAAGCTTGGTTCAGAAAAAATGCTCCAATTCCACGTTTAAGGGTTGGGACTCCGTCACCCTCTACAAATCTGGTTTCACTTGTAAAGGTGTCAGGCTCGGACGTTCACGAGCTCGAGTTTCTCACTTCCTTAGTTGGAATTCACGAGTCTTACTCCGCACTGAGTTCCGATATTGATATCATTAGTGAATACTTCAGAAGGAAAAATCTCGGTCAAAGCCCCCGCATTTCGACGCGACCTCGTTCGAGTACCCTTCTTCAAGTTGCGAAAGTTCATCATTCTCGCGTTAGTCAAACAATCACGCTCCCGTATCGAACGTGAGAGACCTCCTGAACCCCAGAGTGGATCATGCAAAGACCAGTCTCTTATGCAACTATGGTGACTCTTCTCGAACTTCGCACGCACATAACAGAGGGAGAGAGAGATGGGATAGAGCAGGACTTGCGCCGAAACAGTAACGACAGTGAATGGTTGGCGTTTGCTCGCCGTGATCAACGAGAGCACGACAAGCAGCGCGAATTCTGTAAGGATTCTACAGCGCAATCGGTGATTTGGAATCGTCGTTGAATAACCGAGCGCCAAGTACCAACGACGCAAAAATAGAGCCGCGGGGCAACGGGACTCTTCGTTGACAACAATGCGCCACAGTCCGTTCTAACGGTTCCTGCCACAACGAGAACCTCGCTGCCTAGAACTCCGTCGGCAAACGAATACAACCTGAGCCCGACCGGAGTCGGGTATCAACTACAATATCACAGAACCCCGCGGAATCAGCGGCAAAAAGCTCCGCGAAAAAGTTGTATTCTACCGCGGAAGTAACAGTCGAAGCTCATCTGCTCACTAACTTGTTCCGCCGTCGGTGCTTTCAGTGGTCGATTCCCTAACCCATCTGTCCATCGGAGCGGGTTCCCGCTCTTTCTAGATGGAAATCAATTCTCAAACGTTGACGACGTCGTTTTATCCGCAATCCCACTTACCTTCTACAGGTTGATTCACATTTGAGGGCACCAAGGAGGCTTCTGTCGACGTCCTGGGTGCTTCCGTCGTCAGCTACGAGTCGTATCCTAGACTCCGTACTTCAAATCGCTGCTTTCGCAAATCAGAGAAACAAATTATCCACAACAAGTTTCACTGAAACATCGTTCGGCAGCATCGTTCGAGTACTGCGACGACTATGACGACGACGACAACAACAACAACAGGAATTGTTGCGATCACTGAAATCCCGCTATTGCACTGATTAAGAGTCGAGCTCCAGAATTCCACCTGCCAATCACAAGTAGTCGAGCGATCAGACAATCGGCCGCTGATCAACAGTCGATGATGAACGTCCTGGAACGAGTGCCACCTCCCGGTAGTGGAGAATAGGCAGCGAAGCAGGTTCTCCAGGTGATGATGGTGGTCGGTGAGATACTTTTTTAGTGCTGCTGGTAGACGACCGAACCTGCTGTCTGCTAGAACATACGAGACGATGAAGAGGAAGACGTTCCAAGATGGCGGACCTGATGTTCATCTCCACGGCTGGTTCTGCCATCAGCCTGCACTCACCACACCGATGTATCGGCTGTTGGCAGTTGGCTCATAGACGACCCACCTACGGTCGCACGGACCAGACATGGATTGTCTTCGGACGATGCTATTCAGGAGCGTAGGAAACGACATCTAGCACATTCTTTTCAGGGGAATGGAGGTAGAAGGTCGCGGAAAATGACTTTGCAGTGTTTTCACTAAATATGGGAATTCAAAGAACGGAGGGAGGGGAAAAACGAGTTTATTCGGAACCTAGGAACATATACTGTATAGTCTTCCTCGAAAGCGGAAGTATATAGATTCATTAAACAATCGACGCTGAATTTTTCGAGGCTCGGTGACAATGGACTCGAAAAATTATTTGCAATCGTTGAAAAAGCCACGAAAGTGATGCTAGTGATCTCTGCTGAAGAGCGCATAGGTTACAAGGCGAACCCATTGCTGTCCGCACGGTTGGTGATTAAACCTCACTCACGTGAGGCGCCGCTCCTCGACTCCATTCTCTGGGTTTCCTCGCAGAAGGCAAAAGAACACTTTCTAGGATGCATAACGCTTCAATCTGGGTACCTGAGGTGAAAGTCGAAGCTACACGTTGAGTTCTCATGGAAATATCGAATTTCGTGTTTCAAGGGAACGAGCTTTGCTTGGTCCATGAGTTCTCCACCTCCCGCCAGACATCGGGAAAACAGCTTTTTCGCTCACCTCACGTAGCAGTTTACATTTCCCACTGATCAGTAGCGTAGCCAAAGGGGGGGGGGGCGAAAAGGACATCCCCCCCCAAGGTTCCCGGTCGATGGTGCTTGTATGGAGCTTCAAAGTACATCTCGTTTCAAAATAAAATATTGAGTTCCGTGCTTGTTTCCTCCTATGCCTTTCCCATCAGTTAACACAGATCTGGAATCGAGCTGTATTCGAAGGAATGCACTGTCGAGGCCATCATCATCACTTGCCCCCAACCTGTATACGCCCCTGTCACTTCCTGTTCCACTTAAGTCAACGACTCGCTTGGATTACCCCCAAGAATATCGGCCCGTGACATGAATCAACTCATTTCTCGAGCATTCATCCAATTTTCTCTTTCTCTTTTTTTGCGAGATCAATAGTCCTCTGTTTTGTGTTCTTCGCATACAGTTTCTGGGTGTTCAACCTCGTGAAGTTCATCGACGATTCTAACTAATTGTAAGATCTGATCTTTTCGAACCTGGCGAAGTTCCTCCCACGGGATGCGACAGATGCTTTAAGATCTGCTTCATGCCAACCTTCCGCGGAATTCCTCGGCATTTTTGGTACTCTTTTAGCCATCACGCCCTCATTCTGTGATGACGGAGTCTCCCTCAGTGATCCGACTTCAAGAACGCTGAAAATCGATCCTCCAATTTGAGAATTTATCCGGCCATGATAGACTGCTGTCCTTACGGAAGACCCCGGAATTGATATGTAGGAGAAATTGTTGGAGAGGATGGAGTTCAGAGAGAGCCTTGAATATTAGCTGGGTCCGCTTCTTGAGGCGAATTCACCGAATTCCCGATCCCGGATTTCAAATGTTTTGCCAATCGTTCAAGACGAGTATTAAAAAAGTTGCAAAAATTGCAACTTTTTCCATTATTGGTCCTGGCGGGCTAAACGTTGAACTGGAGGTAGCTTGCGATGGAAGAAACTTGTCGATGTTTTCAAATCCGCGAACAAGGCAGCCGTTTCTGAGTGATTCCACCGCAAAAATAAGATTCCATTGTCACCACTATGTGGACTGTCCCTGTTCAAATTTCACCTGGGCATTCTTTTCCATTGTTTTTTTTCTCATTATTCCTCCAATGAGTATTGTCATTGACCTTGTCAGTCCATTCTCTGTTCGGAATGCAGATTTTTTCGTCGAATCAAGCGTTTTCAGCCTTCGTCCCGAAGGCTCTATGGACTTCTCTAAAGCTCTGGAGAGGTCCATGAGGCATCAGAACGGGTCAAATGAGCACGTCTTCGGTCGAATGTCTTTGTCAACGAGTTCTCACCGCAAGGGTCTCATAATAATTCCCGCGCTGACCGAAGCGGAAACACAAATTTCCGCTCTGAGGAGAGCGCAAATGGATGTCTACGCGCGCCAAAGGCGGATTCAAAAATTTGTTATCATCTCCGTGTTGATGTTTATGTTCGAGTAACCGCTGGCGGGTGGCGTTGTGAGTTTCGTGCCGTGCTTGACGATCGGATTTCGTCAATCTATCAGTTGGAAAATGAGTTAGACGTGGCGACAACATCTGGAGCCTGACGATAACTTAACTGCAGGCGGCTGCTCCGAGAGTGAGAGTTTGAGCGAACACTCATCAGACTGTAAGACCGGTCAGAGCTCTTTCTAGAGACAACGAAAGGCGATCGTTGGAACGTGCCGTCCTAATGAGATAACCCAAGTCCCGTCACGGCGGTAAGAGCCAACATCTGGAGTCTCTTTCCATTGTATCTTATACGATTGCCTGTGAGAAACCGGCGCCCGCCGAGTCAGACGGAAGAGCTGAACTCACCTCCAGCGACATGAAGAACCCCTGAGGAAGTGACAGGTGTCTGAAGCCACGAAGTTTCACAGAATGTTCGAATCCACTCAAACTCTTTGATCACGAACGAAAATGACCAGCAGACGGCTACTCCGTCTCATTCAGAGTCTCGTGATTTTCGGACTCTTCTTCATCGTGTATCAGATGTACGCCCTGAGTCAACTTCAAGAGCAACCGATTCGATCTCGGCGTCGGAAACCACTGACAGATCTGCCGCCCGTTCCTCCGGGTGGCCACAAAACTCCTGTGGGCGTTGCAGCTCGTTGGGCTCATCTGTATTGGAAGGAAGCGAGTGATCACTTCTCCTGCGGAAACAGCCACAAAGTTTTGCCCTGGAGCAGAGTTAACGACGACTATTGTGACTGTGGGGACGGTGACGAAGTCGGCGATGAACCTTCAACGGGTGCCTGTCGAGACACATTCTTCACGTGCAGTCATGTAAGTCCATTTTTAGCGCGGGATTCTCCGCTGTTTCTGGGAAGCTCGTGTCTCAATTTACCCTTTTTTAATCATACTTTATTGTGTAACGATTTTCGAATTCCCTTTGCAGGATCCCAACGTCCAGGTTCCGTCATCGCGCGTGAACGATGGCTTGTGCGACTGCTGTGATGGCTCAGACGAACCTCTCGACTCACAGCTACCACCGTTCGCTCGACTGAGTCTTTCAAGACAGAAATCTTTGGGAGTCTACCAGACGCCCTGTATAAATCGTTGTGAAATGTGATCGAACAGGACCCAACCACCCGATGCTCGAACGTTCATGGAAATTCCACGCAGAAGTCGAGACTTGCGGTTTTCGTCTGTGCTTCTACAAATTCTAGGAAACACTGGGTCGCCGTTGAATCTCATAAATATATGATTTTTATATTTATACACGAATATCACTCGCGTTTTGATAATAACTGAATGGTATTCCAAACAAGCGTGACGCTTGCGTTGGCGTTAAGCACGGTTGAATCAATAAAATGTGTGCCGAATGGTCGTTTTGAATCGCTGAATCATTCTGGTATACGGAGAGTACTCTCAACACCCCAATCAGGGAGAAAGGAATAAACTTCAAGTGTCTTTCATCATATTCATTTATTACAACTAGATGAAATGTGCCAACAGTGGATCATCTTCTCGAGACAGCAATGGATGAGAGTTACTTCGCGTTTTTCTTCTTTGCGGCTTCAACTGCAGCTTTTTTAGCCTTAACAGTCTCAACTATTTCCTTGTAACGCTTTATGCACTCTTTTTTGGTTCTGGAAGAAAGTTTCGACTATTAGAGTGCATAATCACCTATATAGCAAGCTCTGATACAGTGATAAGAGACGAACGGGCTCCCGGCTTCGATTGTTGGTGAGACCCTTACCTGTTCGGCAGAACAGATGCGATTTTGTCCCAACGTTCCGTGCCCAAAGAGACCGGATAAGTTTTCAAGGCTTGCTCAAGGAGTTTCTGCTCTTCGTTGGTCCAAGCTCGGGACACCTGTGAAGCAAGTCATGCGTTCAATATCGCCTTAAGGGAAAATGAACTCTACAGGTGAGAAGATGACGTCAGTGCGCTCTCTCCCCCTCTTCCCCTCTGAGAATGCGAAGGAGTGAAATCCGGGAAGGAGTCTAAGCTGACGGCAAGAGCCCCGTATTCGAATCATACCTCACTGAACGAGCTCAGCTTTTCCTGGTCGATTCCAGCAATTGTTTCCTCGCCGGCTTGAGCAGGTTTCAGATTGGCTGTGCAACTGGAAATCCCAACGTTCGCATTAGATTTATTGTATTCCTGGTTCCGACCACCAGCGTAGCACTCGGTACCTCATACTAATTCTTACCTGCCGCCATCCTGTTTAGCTCCGAATCCGCCTTTTTGAATATTTTTAGCTTTGCCTAGAACTTCTTTCGCACTTCTGTTTATCCCACTTTCCGAATGTTGGCCTATGTACGTGGCGACAACCTGGAAAGAGGCATGAGATTGGAAATTTCCCGACTATGATATTTAGGAATGGCTTCGAGAGAGTCATTCATTAGATTTGTTCTCCTACCTCCCAACGATCGGTAGTCCCCGCGGGGAACAAGTTCACCGCCTTGATGAGGAGTTGGATTTCATCTTGACTCCAGTCCTTGCCGCCCGTCGCCGCCGAGGATGTCGAAGCTGTGATAAATGGGAAGTGTATAAGGTATCACATGAATGACGGAAGGTGATCACTCTCCTGGTTAAACTTCGAGGCCAAAGATGGATTGGATACTTCTTTTGCGTTCGAAGACTCACCTCCATCGCCATTGACAGAGACTCCTTTCATCGTTTTGCTCAACAAGTTCATCTTTTCCGCATCGATTTTCTCCTGAACCATCTGGACGGCTTTGTCGAAGACCTGCGAAGCGAAGGCCAAGTAAATCCGATCCGTTGTGTTTTCCTTAAGACTCGTGCGGAGAGGGGACGAAACGAAGCAATAGATCTCGAATAATGCAACTAATGGGATAGAATCTAACCTGTTTACGATCGGTTGTGTTTGCAAGTTCGTTCGCTATGGCGGTCAGGACTTCCACGTCGAGGACCTTCCCAATCTGGTCTATGCTTTCAAGGTTTTTCACAAGTTCGGCAGAGCCCAGCTCCGCGAAATTACCAGCTTCCGCACAGAGCTTTTCGATGAGTTTTTTTTGTTTCTTTTGTTCTTTTTTCAAGAGGTCACGAGCTTTTTTCTCTTTCTCACGAGCGGCCTGCTCAGATTTCTCCTTCTCCTCCCGAGCCTTACGATCAGCTTCTTCCCGCGCCATTCTCTCTTGTTCCTCTGCCAGCCTCTTCGCAACCGCTTCTTGATGCTTTCGCTTCTTAGCTTCCTGGAACGTTCCATGGAGGTTATACGACGTCCACTACTCGGTTCGAATACGGAGTTGTGACACGGCCTTGCCGGTTCGCCAAAACAAGAAAACCAAAAACTCACTTCTTTCAGAGCCTTGGCCGCTTCCTTGAACTTCTTGATCCGCGGATCGCATTCCTGAGCATTGTCAACCAGTTGTCGCAAGCGTTTCATTTCGTCCTGTGAAGCATAGTTTCGTTCTTTAGTGTACATAATCGACTTTACTTGCAAGAATCGTACTCGATGACGCGAATAATGAACACATCGGAACGAAGGTGAATCAAAACCTCACCTTTTTCAGCTTTTGTCTTTGGAGTCTGTTCTCTTTCTCGATATACCTTCGTTCATATCGGTTTTCTCCTTTCTCTTTCTCAGTTTCGTCCAAGTATGAATACTCTCGCCAGGATTCGAAATTGTACCTAAGGGAAAAACGGTCGATGACATCATTTTCAGAGGTCTACTCTTCGCTCATTGCGTCTTCTTCGGTATGCATCGAGGGGATTTCCGATATTAGCTCACCAAAAGTTGTAGAATTTTTCAACCTCCGCCTCGGATGAATCTATGGTTCCGAGGAGCGGCACGTGAGGTTTCATAGACCAGGCCGCATTCCTCTCGAACACGGGGCCGAAGACTTTAAAGAAATTGGCTTTCGACTTCTCGCTGACTGGGGGTATGCTGTCATCGAACGAGGGGTCAATAGAGTCGAAAGCTCTCCTGCGAGAATTTCTTGGGTTACTACCACATGAGAAAAATAATTCGACCTGAAGAAAACAAAGGCAAAGTCCGTACGGAGTTTGACCAACAGCGGATCACGTTCCCAAAAATGAATTTCCCACCCGAGATCAGCAAACAAAACGAACCTTTGTTTCGGATTGCTGAGCAACTCGTACGCCCTGGTAATGCAAGAAAAATAATCTCCTTCAACGTTCTGAATCTTTTCGCCTTTGCTCGATCGTTTGTCCGGGTGGTGCTTGAGTACCTGAAATCATCACACAGAATGGAATATTCGCCTTTTTCTTCGCATAAGATCGCTAATACACATTTATTTTGATTGCAGCTCTGTACTCACTTTTCTTCTGAAAGCAGCTTTGATGTCTTTCTCGGAAGCTTTCGTCCGCGACTCCTGTAGCCCTAAAACATGGTAGTGATCTTGCTCTTTCCAATTGTTAGGATCTAAACCTCTGAGATACGCTAGCTCCTCCGGCGTTTCCTCCACAACTTCGATGGCATCATCCTCTGAAAATTCCGATAACGTTGAGATAGAATCGTTTTGAAATTGGGATGCCGGATAGAGACAGAATCAAGTTTATGAAGCGAACAATCGCCCGAATTCAACTCATAATGAGTGTACGAGACGGAAAGACGAACCTTCTTCACTGCTTTCTCCATCCCCTGCTGCGGAGCTGTTGAATTGTGTCTGAAGTATCTGATTGATTTAGTTCCGGTTAATTCCTCCGCATATTAACCTTTGTTTGTGAAAAATATCAGAACAATCTAATTCACGAAACTTACTTCATATATCCGCCCTACGGGCTCAAACTCAAACTCATCGTCAAATGGCGCTAAAGTACCGAAGCATTCAGTTCGATCAGAAGGCCCTTTCGGAGGGAGGCATAACAACATCTGCGAATGAAAACGATCTTCAGGGTGTCTTCCTGAGAACGGGAGTGTTCACTTTCAGCCTACTATTCGTCTCAACCAGTGAGAATGCTATGCACGAAGTACAAGAACCGGGTGATCTGGAAATCACTTCTGATGAACACGTTCGAATTTCGAGCCGGCTAAAGTTCTTCTCTCGACACGAGCTCATTGAAATGTCTCACTGCACAAGCATCATAAACCGGAATCCCCGGACAGGGTTCGAGAAATCTATCGAGCGTAAGAACTCAACTCCCAACTATTGCTGTAAATCGAACTCCTCGTGATGGGATTTTGGCTCCACCTGCCTTGGTGGGAATAAAAACGAACCGTACCTTCGCCGATGATCACGGCTAACTATCACAAACGGGAATTCCCACCGGTGGCCTAAGGTGGCCGAGTAGTCCGTCGTCCTAATGTACACCGTTGCCACACACGCGTATCGAGTAAGAGATCCAATTGAACTAGGGGCACGATTTCACAGCGCGCACTCTCCGCCTGTCTACGAACCTGCGACTCAAAGAAGCCTCTTGGATACGTTTGAACACTTTTGGCGGGCATCCACCAAGCTGCCCGAGACTCGTTTCCATATACCTACGTCGCGCGAATTGAATACCTTTGCTTCTGCAGATCTGACTCCCGACAGGGTGTACGTGGAGACTCCTTCAAAAAGCTGAAGTCAGGACCCTCGAAACCCCGAATCATTATTCGCATCCGATCTCGCGACAAGAGTGATAGCAGCTGCATCGCTCGGCTAGTTACACTGCTCCATGCTCATGATTATATATTCCCTTCGATGATTCGAAGTGCATTTCTTTAGAGTTCGATGCTAAGTTTTTAATGAGTTCCTCTTGGCGTGACCACGGCGTCTCTGTGTATGGCAGTTGGAGAGAGGTTCGCCGGAGACTGGTCGCGATTCGCCCGTCGACGAGTCAGCCGCTTGAAGTTTCAAGCTGATCCTCCTTCGCTCACAATACATTGCACCAGCGTCGCTGAGAAGACGCTGTTAGTGTGCGCCGCTTCCCTGAACTCGGATGTCGTCGCTTCTGCTACGACCACTTCTGTTCCTAATTGCGTGAACATGTACAGGAGTTTATAGGTGTAGAGACTCATCATAGTTAAGAAATACTTCCCAACAAGCTCGGTGATCCACATCCCTACTCGCCACAATGCACAATCACGCGGACGATTCTTTGAGTGTGGTAAGCATTCCTTGTGGTAAATGAATGTTCAAGTAGGATCATATAGGTTCCCCTCTTCCTATGAAAGGACTACGATGGCCTGATCCGTGACTTGCCCTCTTCTACATGACAGGAATCGATCTATTGATT
This sequence comes from Neoseiulus cucumeris, assembly GCA_021527715.1. NCBI lineage: Eukaryota > Metazoa > Arthropoda > Arachnida > Mesostigmata > Phytoseiidae > Neoseiulus > Neoseiulus cucumeris. The sequence goes on along the minus strand of JAJSRV010000062.1, from coordinate 521,275 downwards.
GGAGTCTATGGAGTTCAATCTGCGGGTTTCAGTCCTTTGTTCAGTTCATGGAGTCGCTGATTCCATGACGCGTTCGTTCACGGACTCCGAAAACCAATTCGATAACAACTATGAATAATAACGTCAATAGACCCCGAATGACGTTTTCTTCGAAATCGACGATTCGGAACAAGATAATCGGAATTTCTAAATGTTTATGAAATGTTGGCACTGACGATTCTTGAGCTCGCTCTGGACGGCAATAATGTTCGTCCGTATCAATTAGTTGGTTTCGTAGTAAGAAACCGAGCTTTGTGACTGGGATCATCAGAAAGTTCGTACGGCGGTCCCCGGAAAACCAGCTTTGGTGACGAAAACCAATTCGAACGGTGGCTGTCTTTGATAGATTCGTTTTGTTTAACCAAGTCAGAGTATCTCTCGAGGGCTCCCTCGACATCGTCGGATCGTGCTTTTTCGTTGGACGCAAAATATCAGGCCGTGGCCTCTTAGATAACCGGCGAGACATGAACCCTCAACTACTCGGGCCCAACAGTTCGATACTTTGAGGATAATTCTTCCAGGATGCATCTCATGTCCGAATAGTTCCTGCGGACACAATATTCAAGAATCGCAAGAAGAATCCGTGGACTAGAGATTCGGACACTTCAAGTGATGGAGAACAAGACGTGAGTGGATCGATAGAACCTTTCGCGATTCCCATGGGGACATTCCTTGACTCGTTCACCTCATTTGCGACCCAATGCGATTTCAGCCGTGCCAACTTGTCAAAGGAGGAGTTCGCTTCCGCTACCACCGAAGATCTTTGAGCCAGATAGTCGATTCGAAGCTGGGTGTCGTCAACGGCCACAACACTGGAAATATTCATCGAGATTCGATGAATGGACATTTCGATAAATTTATCAAAGATTCTGACGAGTACCAGGAACTTGCGCACATGGTACGGTCTCTCGCACAAGCCGTTGAAGAGCAGGAAAGCTCTGCATTCAGCTTACAAGTGAGTTCTGCTGTTGTGCAACAGCGAGCGTACACATACATATGATATTGACATCGATTTAAAAAAGGCAAGAACTTTGAGCCCACATCGCAAGTCGCCTTCTGGAACTTGAATTGCTCACATGATGCTATCCCGGCTTTCAGGCCACCACTGCCGAATTCAAAGCGAATTTCATGAACGTGCTAGACCTCAAAGCCGCAGAAAAGTCTCCGCGACAGCGCGCTCTGAAAAGCGACGTGATCCGGAATCTGGGAAGTTTGAAAGGGTACAAAAGTTTCATCCAGAATCCTTCGATATCGCTGAGAAAAGTTGCCTGCCTCACAAAATACCTACACCGCAAAGGGTACCACGTCAGCTTCACGCCGTCTTCAAACTTAGTAAGATTTTATTCGAGCCCAGTCGATAGGAAACTGGGCGCGATCAAAGTCCGACTAAATCATGTTTTTTCGGACTTGACTTTAATTGAAAAGAATCCCCATTTCAGGCTAAGAACGGTAAAAGAAGACAATTGAGAAAAGAGAGTCACATGGACTCTGACTCTCAATCGGTACCCAACGATAACCAAGTCCCAAACGGTGACGCACAAGAAACCGTTTCTTCAAATTCGGATGCTTCTAGATGAAACGTTCCGGATTCAAGATAGTCTCCTAGATTTGTTCTTAGTTATCATGCGGCGTGTTTTCCAACACAGTCGTTCCTTGAATGAAAAGTCTCGAATATAGCTTTCGATCATCCTCTTGTTGTTCAACAGGGTCGTTCTACACACGCTTTTCCTTGAAATAAAATAAATAGTCTTTATTGTCTTAATAATGTAACCCAGGATAGCCTGTACTTCCGTTTTTTCTGCTCTCGTTTTACGTTTATGGCCTGAAAACTCGGGAGCCACCCTGAATCTCGATTCGGGGCCATCTTCACCAGACGGCAGTGCCTGATACATTTCCCGTCGGCAGTGGTGGAGCTACCTCATCAGGTCGCGAAGTTGCTCCTGGGTGCGGGCCTTATATCTTCGAAGGTCGCGCTGGCGGGCGACGATTCTACATCGGGAAGGGAAGACTCGAATGGGAATGGTGAGAGCCCACTGTCCTTCATCAGTCAGGCTTCTTTGATTCAGGATGTCAGGCAGCCTGCTCACGTATTTGCGCGCGTTTAAGAATATGTCGCTAATTCAGAGTTAATAGGACATGTCACTGTACGCGGCAATATCGACATGTCATCATCGAGTGATTTCAGAGAGCCCGGGAGCAAGAGAGAGCACCGAGGATTCGCTGCGTTTTATACAGCTGATTGAGGAAGGTGGAATCTGCGTACATGGTGGGATCACTGACGACGAAGGAACCGGAATACGTTGTGACAATGAACATTCTGTAAATAAAAGCAGTTGTCGTTGTTGGATGTTCATCTGAGGAGGCGTTGAACAATTCACTTATAATGGCATGTCAGACCATCTTTCGTGTATGAGGCATTTTACCATCAGTGTCCAGTTTCGGTGTTCAGATATCCAGCCAATTCAGTTACACTGACATGTTCTTGGATACGCGCAAGCACAGTGGCCAATGAATCACCACAGTCGTTCCAGCTTCGTAAGACCACACCCGGACTGGATTATTTTGTTCCGATTAGGCGACGGTGAAAAAAAGCATAATTGGGATCAATTTTTTCGAACTTCAATGAATAAAAAATAGCGATCTATGGCTCAAACTCGATCAAGACCACGGAACGACGCGGAAATCTCAGCAACGACAACTTCTATTTGTAATTTCGTTGAGTCTGAAGCATGAGGAAATGAGTTGTGCACACTAAAGTGAGACTGAATAGCTGGATGATCACTCGCAAGTTTCATGGCTAAATAGCTCGTTCAGATGGTTGAACATGAATTTCTCGACCTCAAATTGTGTGACTGATTGTGATAAATGCAAATCTGTATTAAATCTGTATTCGGGGGTTTCGGTTTTGGCCCCCATACGCGGTCGGTCTCGTTGAGCGCTGGGGCGGTGACAGACATTGGAAGTTTCTTTCGCATGAGGCCACGAGAGTTTTTGGTTCACCGTAACCTGTGTCAGGAACTACCTGAAAATTCTGAATGGGAGAGGAAGAGAAAATCGAAGACGCGACAGAATACGTGCTTTTATCGCTTTACATGTCTCTATGTCAAACGAGGTTAGCGTGAATGTATTAACCCTGTCCGAAAATTCTTGGTTCGCGCAGCCTGAATGTCTCTGTTGCCGTGAAGAGAATGTATATGAGGTCTTTAGAGACAAGGTTTGATGCTCTCTACTTGATTTCCGAGACCCGAAATCATTCTGCTCTTTGACCCATCCAATTCTTCTCAACGCCAGCGTTCAGTCAGGGAGAGGCTGTCGATTTAAGGCAGACTTGAACCTGACGTTTAGCGCTCTTGGACTAGACTCCGTGTGATCCGTAGACCCGACTGTTGACGATAGCTTCCAAGTCGGAATAAATGCAGAGTTTGACAGAATCGGAGAATTGGAGACATTTGAGAAAGCCGAGTGTCTCACATTGTCGCCCAATGCTGATCTCGAAAGCCATGGTAGTCAATGAATGGAATTCGCAAAGCTCGAGCAGTCTTATTATCGAGTCTCATGGGATTCTGCAGTGCACGCGCTCGACGTTAAACTTCGCCAGTTCTATGGGATGAGTCTGCCCGTGCCGATCCGGAGGTAGTTCGGTGCAAACCAGAGTTGTTCCCGAAACCCGAAGCGCAGAATGGCATGAAGCTCACTGAATAAGAGTGCTCTTAGTACGAAAAAAATGGGAAGCGAGGGCAGCCATGATGTTTCGGAGTAGGGTTGGTTCAGATTTTTCTCTGGTAGCTACTTTGAGCTTTACCTGAATCGACGGTCTCAACTGATTCATGCCGCTAAGCCACATTGGAAGTTCGAGGAATACGAAAACCAATGCGGCCGAGAGAAATCTGTGTTTTGGTCTTTTCACAAGAAAATCAACAAGGCGCGACCAATTCAGATGAGAGAAGAGCCACCGAATGCTTCCCAAACCGTCACAGAGCAGGAACTTGGTTCGTTGAGGGTGATAAATGAATCTAAGTTCGCATTCCTCGTAGATCACGGCATTTGCTTCGCGAACTTCAACTGGGCGGACGTCGTTTCCATCAAAGGCCAACAGATCGTTGGCGGCTCGAGCCGAGGAGCCGCATTGTTTTGTCGAGAGATTCAAAAACACACCGGCACTAATGTCCACCCCGAGAAAGGGGTTGACTCTTGATATCTGAGTGAAACCGTTGATAGAGCTCGCTCGCTTTTCGTCGACGATCCGGAAAACGCTTTGTCTTGCTTTCTGTGGTCTCCGAGCATCGCAGCCGGAGCCAGTCGAATCATACACTCCAACCACAGACAGCGGCTCATCAGTTTGGATCAAGGGCCGATTCGTGAGCTTCGAGGCAAAACCGTCCATTTGTTGTGTGACTGTGCGAAAAACGAGGGCTGAATTTCATCTATCATTCTCAGACATCTTCATTTCGCTGCGGTGGCTTCTCTGGCGGTTCTTTCACCGACGCACCCCCAGCGCAGGCTGCGCCTCGTTGACGGCAAAAATCATATTCCCTTCTGAGACAATCGTAGCCGAACTCATCGTTGCACCGCAAAACAAACGAATCTTGGATAGAGCCTCCGTGGCACCTGATCTTCGATTTCCTAGCGAAGCGAAAGAGCTGTCGTTGCTGAAGAAAGCGATACCTGACGGAATGCATGCATAAATGGATTCTTTCGAGGCAGTTTGGCGATCGTAAAGTTAGATTCTGATGCAGAACAACAGTCCTGATCAGAGATCTCATCAAAAATATCTACTCAGAGATATGAGTATTACCTACTATCGATCGCTCACGCAATCTCCCACGGTAACAAGGTATCCAAAAAGGGAGCGGAAGTAATTTCCCTTCGTTGAAGACAAAGCTCAGCGTGACTACCCTCCACGTTTTCCGATGAATGAATGAATATGAATAGTTTCCGGCTGAGAGCTCAAGTCGCTCCGGCAGTAATTGTAATGGTGCAAAAGCAGTCAACCACGCAAAGTCCCCCAAACACCGCACGAACGATCTCTCACACCTTGTAACTTTGCGTTAGTGAGCTCATCCTGACGTCATTCTGTAGCCCACTTTTCTGGCCATGGGGGACTTTTTTTGAGTTCCCGACGACTCTTCTATACAGTGGAATCTCGTTAGTACGGACTCTACTGGACCAGAGGTGTCAGTCCGGAATAGCGGGGCTGGCAGTGGCGGTTCCTTAAGATCGGGGCAGAGCAGGACGGGGGTCCTGGCCATGGGTCAATCATAACGGGGAGTCCATACCAACGGGATTTCACTGTATTCGGGTTTGAGTTAGAACATTAGACATCACAGGAATCATCCGGATTCTATGTAGGGCGGTCATCCACTGAGGATTTGACTAGCCGACCTCTCAAGTATTCTCTACAAACGACGAAGCGGGGAGCTTTCATGAAAAATCCATCGGAAAGAATTCAAAACGTCGCATAGCTTGTTCACTAGGACAATGTACATGGTATGCCGATTGCTCTCATAGGCATGGTGAAGCGCGGAACCTCTTCGAATAATCTTATGGATCCTATGGATTACGTGAGCGGTCACGTAATCGTTCAGAGAGACCTCATCGTCTTCGTTGGGCAATGACATCCAGCCAAAGTTGTGAGTCGTTACTTGACGGAAGCTCGACCTGAAAAGTATCCATTTGCACCTCGCGTTGCCGGAGTCGCTTCGGATCCTGCCGCACTACCCTCAAGTCAACATCGACACTCTCCAGTCCTTCTAATCTCGCCCCACTTGCAGAAGAATGATGACTCACAAAACCGAACGAAGATGTAGGAACACCAAACACTAGCGCTGGCCACTGAGTATCACGACATCCTAGCTATCCTCAAACAAAGGGAAATACAGGTTAGTTTTCTTGAAGCATTGTACAGATTTTTATGCGATGAGTGTTCGGAGTGAAGTGAGGCAGGGACATTCGTGGATTGCGTTCATCCTGGCGCCGGGTTCAAAGGCTCCTCGGGTTCGGGCTCGAGTGGAATACCAGCAGTTATGATCAAATGACGTTTCAAGTGACGTGTTACCTGGATCGCCCAAGTTGAAACACTCATCGTTATTCGCGTTGAGAAATTTCTGCGTGGTCCGCTCCGCCAGAGGTTCGGAATGGATGTGGGTTTCTGTCACAACACCGTAGAGTCGGGGGTACCTCAGATAGTAGTAGGTAGTTCGATTGCGGAATAATGAATCACTTCTCAAAACGACAGAAAGCGGCCTCATTCCAGGAGTGCTCATTGATGTTATGTTGGTTCTTCTCGATCTAGGGTCATCCGAATGTACTTGGCATGTTTTGAATTGCGCTGATCAGATCATCGTTCTCATCTGAACCCCTTATCGTCGCCACAGATTCCATCGAAGATGCCGATCATCGTGGATCAGCTCAAGTCGGCTTATCAGTCGATCATGGACAACACAGATTCACGCGTTGCCAAATGGCCACTCATGGGATCCCCTCTGCAGGCTCTGACCATCGTTGCCGCCTACGTACTCTTCGTGAAAATAGTTGGTCCAATACACATGAGAGAACGAAAGCCCTACCCGGTGAAGAATATCATCATAGCTTACAACGTTTGTATGGTTCTTGCAAATGGGCTCTTCTTCATATTCGGAGGTGCACAAACGTACCTCGGCGGAGGATACTCCTGGTTCTGCCAACCCCCGAATAGCGGGACTGAAGAACAACAAATGACTGTGATCACTATCGGATATTATTACATGATATTGAAATTCGTCGAATTTATGGACACTGTGTTCTTTGTCCTTACGAAAAAATTCTCTCATGTCTCACACCTACATGTGATCCATCATTCGCTGGTGGCCTGCTCCGTTTGGCTCGGCGTGAATTTCGGAGCTACAGGTCAGAACGCTTTCTTCCCTCTCGTGAATTGCGTCATACATTTCATTATGTACTCCTATTATGCGATGGCAGCACTGGGTCTTCAGAAGTACCTCTGGTGGAAACGGTACCTCACCCAACTGCAGATGTCTCAGTTCATCTCCCTCATCATCCATGGATCTATTCCCGTTTTTTACGATTGTGGGTTTCCGCCATACTTCGGTTACCTCACGATTTTCGAAGCGTCCCTGTTCTTTGCCCTCTTCTTCAATTTCTACTTGAAGACATATAAAAAGAAGGTCGCAGCTGCGAATAATAACAACGACGAGACACGTGGGGTTAAAACAATCAAAACTTCGTAAATTAGTGCACGCGTAAACGAACAGTACGTGCATTCATACAAAAGAGAATCCAAGCGTCGGCCGTACTCTGCACTGAGTCTCATCTCGTGTATTCCGTGCGCTTCGACCGCTGTTACTATTAATGCTATAAGGCTCCTTAGTAATGGTACCGTAGTGTTGTCAAACTTGCATGCTGTGAGAATGAGGATCAACAAGCTTTGCATTCTCTTAATAAAGACTGAACTCGATGGAACCATTTCCGAAATCCTTTCTCAATTTTGCACATCAATGCGACATGCTGAGTTTGACTTAAATACATGCAATGTCGATTTAGGTATACCAGATTGTCCAGAAAGTTTGTTTGCTGTATTTTTGAGGATTTATTCGTCGGATGGGAGGAGTGGGAATCGTGATCAGTGCCCAAGAATGGTTGGAGAAGGGGAATTACTGGATTGCCATAGCAATCGGGCACTTGTAATATACAAGATACAGAAATGACGCTCACAACTGGGGGGCGCTGCGTAAAGACTTGACAGAGGGCGCTCGTCAAGTCTGGTCCTGGAAACGAGAAAGGAGCTTCTTTTATCCATTCGGATCGAAGAAAGATCGTCAATCTCGAAAGTTCTCGGTCAAAGAAAACTTTATGGAGTTCGTAGGAGAAAGGCTGCTTTTCAGTGACTTCGGAGCACGGTCCCGGGCCGGGGTTGCCGGTCTCAGTGTTCTGAGCTGATGTGGAGACTCCGAGGGGAGATGCGGATCCCGAAAGCACCACGTCCCATCGTTCCCCCGTATCGATGAGGCCCCTTCATCGGATCGGTCACGCGTTCGGTTTCCCCGCGAGGGTCTGAGATTCCCACGACAGACAAGACTATAACGGTGGCCTGCAGCCAGAGTCGAAACGTGTTTTGCGGTGTATTCTCGCTTCACGTGCAATCTCGGATAATGCGTCGAGGATCTCTGGGTCGGCGAAGTTAACCGGTGGAATTCTTCGGCGGAAGAGAGCCAGCTTCAGGTGGCTTGCTCCCATATTTTATTGGAGCTCAAGGAACCGGGACATAATTCCAAGATTCGTCCGAGATAGTATGCACCAACATCTGTCGGGGGGGAGGGGGCATGGCCCCTCTCGCCGTAAGACTTTCTGCGACGTGAGACGATGGAATTGCCAGTTACCCATGGTGAGGCCCGCCCGGGAGCCTTCTTCGCATCTAGCAAAGATCATCAGCATCATCGCACACATGAAAGTCGATATCATTTTCGCTGCTATCTTATGCATAGGTTTCCTCTGTTCTACGAGAGGAACGGTATACAATGCTCACACTGCTCCCACTTGGGAAGAAAGCCGTTCTCCCGTCCCTTCATCCTTAAACTCCAGCGCAAACCCCTGACACAGCGCGCGGCCTGGAGATTCTCATCATCATCACCGCCGCCATTATTTTGCTGATTGTAAACACTTTCACCAGCTTCTCAAGCGCGTTCCATTTGGGCAAGTCTCCTCATTATTCATTATCAGCGTACCTTCCTCCGATCCGTCGGAACGGTATCTTCGTGATACGTTTCCCGTCCCACTGGAACGCCGTTCGTCCGTTTCGGGATTTCCAGGACTGTGTTACCAAACACTTCCTTCGGCTCTTTGAGAACGCGAAGTCATTTGCTGCAGCATAAATAGCTCCGTTCCTGAGGAACGATATCCCAACATATGTTCCTCCATTCCCTGGGAACGCTACTCTTTCCGTTCCTTGAATACTCGCGTGTGTAGGGGAGCGGTGAGTTCGGCAACAAGCCAGCTCATGCGATTCGGGAATCTAGAGAATGAGATTCTATCTTGTCCGTAACTCGAACGTGATCCTGATATCGTACCATACTCATTCGGTGTGATCCGGCACAGTTATCGAGAGAATTGCGCTCTTCAGTGGCCACCGATCGGTCATGAAGTTCCAATGTTGTTGTTGTCATCATTGCCATCATCACATGCAGCAACGCGAGAATATTGAATGCCGTCTCAATACAATCGAATAGTGTACAATTCGATAAAATACGCGTAGTGTGAATTCTTTGGGCACACGCGCACCGCTGTGGAATATTTTCCTGGTCTGATGCCAATACTCTTCGCGACGGGGAATCCCTTGATCACTCAGACGCCGTGTTTGAGCTTCATCCATTTCAAGTAAGCAAACTTCCCTTGGTACAAGTTCAATATTATTGTACGCTCTGTTCAGATTGATGACAATGAGTGCCAGTGCCATCTGACCCTAAGACCAGTTTCATTGCGAAATTTGAGCCGCGCTTCGGGAGCGGAATCTCACAAGACGTGATCTTTCAGCATGTCAGATGAGGATCAAAAAGCTGAGAACTGCGACCCTGCGGAAATGACGACGCACGGGTCTGTGGCTCAGAGTGCGGACGCCGTCAAATCGCAAACGAACGGCAACCCAGACGTTCCGAAATCAGGTAACGATTGAGTGACTCAGACTTAGTATAGTGGGAAAACCTGCCGGAATAACTTCTTGAGGAGAACTAATCGATTTCACGTTGAATGACAGACTCCACGGACCACCAGGATTCTAAAGAACAGCACGCCAAAGCATCCACACCTCCAAACGTAAGGGAGAACAGAGGGGTATTATTCATTGAGAACATTGCACTCATTCGGCTTAGACTATGTGTGGTTGCTGTTTTTTGCTTGTTTTCTGATGTATGAGACCTGGTATGACATTTCTCGAAAAGTTAAACCAATATCTGCTTCCTTCGTCGCGCAGGCGCTTCATACACAGAATCAACAAACTTCGCGAGGAGTCTGTCGTGATTTTCTTCGGAACGTTTGCTTCCGGGGAGCTCAGTGTAAATTCGCACATCCAGGTGAGTGCTTCATTCCGATGGATTCCGTTACCACCTCTTCACAGTTGAACCTGTGGGTATCTGATTTGAGACTTGATCGGGATCGAAAGCTTCTGATCACACTGCAGCGAAATGATCGACCATATCTTGCAGGAGACTCTGTCCATGGGGATTTGGTGTTTTGCCACGATTTCCAGAACCTCGGATGCAGTAGGTGCGCTGAAAGCTATTCTACTTTGTATGAGTTCTTTCACACGCAATATCATTCGTGGTACTTATCTAGAATGTTGTTTACAGAACGGACTGTAAATTTGTACATGCGAGTAAAGACGATGAGCGACGCTACCATGAAAGCGGCAAATTACCACATAATGTTGGCAATCTGAACTCATCAACGGAGTCTTCGGAACCAATTTGTAAAGACTTTTTGAAGCGTGAGTATGATTCTCTCACTCAGTAGAAACACATGATGACAGATGTATGGAACTCTATGGGTGTACGTACAGATATTCTGTTAGACATAGAGGGATGGGAAACAGAGGGCTCATTCGAGAATTAAAATTCGCAGGACAATGTCACCGTGGTCGTCGCTGCAAATTCCGTCATGAACTGACTGCGGTCAACTCGAGCAATGATACTGGGGTCGGGTATGGTTACGCTCGAGACCCGGGCAATGTTGCCCCCTACTACGAGGACAGGTTAGACTCCTTGAGATATCGACGTTCCGTGTTCAGAGTCATTCCTTGGTTCTTTCCCTGCCTTTTGCGTTCCGTGTTCCTTGTTCTTTTGACGCTCGCCGACTCTCACAGAAAATCTGAGGAGACTCCAAAACAAAGACTGTTTCTATCCTTCATGACTTCATCTCGCCCCCGACCTTAATCCACTCCCACCACTGAGCCTTAATGAATTCATCATCGAGTGTTAGTATAGGAGAGGAACCTGTTTCTCGTCGAGAACTGCTCTGAAACAATGCCCTTCAGATTTCAGATCGAGAAGGACTCCTACTGTGTCGCGAAGCCGATGACACGATGTGTGGAAAGATCAATCGACAGAGAACGTTGGTCGCCTATCGGCCATAAGCGGCGGAGGCCTTCAACGGGTGGACCACTTTACGTAGAAGACGACCTTATCGGTGGCCTTGAGCGGGAGAATCGAATTCTAAGAGTGCGTCTAGATGACCTCCAGAAACAGGTTGGTGGATGCGTCGCGGAGTTCGATCGGAAAAAATGCGGTCGGCGGGCACGACGCGAGCCTTCTGTTGAATAACAGCGCCGGTGATAATCTGACCGGAGATTCCTTCTTCGTTCCCAGGTGAAGGACTTGATGTCGACGAACGAGTTTCTGCTTCAGCAGAATGCCGAGTTGCGCATCACAAAGCAAGCTCGAGTGTGTCAAGGCATGTCGGGGGCTGTGATGTCAAATGCTGTCATACCAAACAGTACCCAATTACTTACCAGTAATCTGACCACGGGTCAAGTAAGCGCTTGTCCCATGCCAAACGGGGTGCTCCCAAGCGCAGTTCTCGGAGCACCTACACCTATCACATCCGAGCCCGTAGGATTAGTACCTGTATCTTCGATAATAACTATGAGCTCGAGTACGACGCCTTTGGTGAGCGGATTCCCGATTGTTACGAGTCAAGGCCAACTGCGCTACAACCCAGCCCGGAATTGAAAGCGCATCGCTCCTGTCGAAGTTCGCGAGAATCGAAGACGCAGAATCAGAAAAGAGACTGAACGGAGCGCACAGTGCCGAGCTGGGACGGAAGCTTCACGTTTCAAAGTCGTTGAGGTAACAGGTAATACCAACATGCTGCCATGAACTCAACGTGCTTACTGGACTTGGTTAGCCATGAGGATTCGAGGCAGCTCACAACGATTCGGCCCGTCTATTCGACCACTGAATCGAATCGGGTCGCTGTCTGGAGCGTAGCACAGACAATTGTCTACTTTGTACATACTTTTATACAGAACTGTCTGAATGCACTGCTGCGATGTCATCTGTAATAAATGGATGTCGTTGTTCTGAAGTGCTTCATTTTTTTTTCATTTTTATGAATTTCGTTTTTCATTCATGTGAGCGACGGAAGGATGGGAAATGCCACGAGAAATCTCAAATTTTAGATTCTACATCAGATCTTGGAATAGAACGTGATCGCGCGTTGTTGGCAAAAGAAATCTCAAACCAAGCAGCTCCTTCTTGGTTTCTTTCTGCTTTCTCACGAGTCATCAGAAACCTCGGGACATGTTCGTCTCATAGTGAGCGCCTACTGGTCGTTGTTGTAGAAACATTACTCCAGAGAGTGGCAACCAGAGTCAGCAGAGCGTATCGCCCAGTGGCGTGTCCAGGAATCGCGGATGGCGGGGGGATGACTCTACGTTATGGGGGGAATTTCATAATCCGGACTCACTTGTATATGGAATTAACATGGGGAGAAAAATTTATGGGAGGGGCGGTAGTCTGAAAATTTGCATATTCCGGCTCATTTCAGCAGAGATCATCGTCGTCGTGATCGAGCCGTCTGCTCTCAAAGATTCCTTCCGGTTGGAATTTGGAAAGATGATTAGTCATTTTCATGATGCGTTCCTTGCATTTCTCTGGAAAGCATGCTTTAGATGGCGTTCCTCGGTTACCCGCGGAACGCGGTTCCCGCGTACTTTCGTTTCTGATGATTACCTTTGGTCACACAGACTTGTGTTTACTAATCCAGCAGATGACAGCGGCGAGAGTCAACAGCTGGACTTCGCCGAGATTTTCGAAAATTCAAAACGATTCCGCCCCGGAATCACATCTCAGGAAACCGATTTGAAGAGTGACAACTTAGTTGCGAGTATTCCGAGCCTCTATCTCCCTCAATGGCAATGACATCGACTTGTTATCTTCCCAGATTTATATTTTCGGCTAGATGAGAACACGCGCTCTTTTTTTACGGAAAGTTCAGTGAGAGAACTACTCTCGAATGAACTGATGACTCATCTCCGACTTGTCTGGACAGATGAGTGACGCTCGGCGTTCGGTTTTCCACACGACCAATTTGTCATGGGAATCGAGCTGCTTTGCACCGTTGGACCTCACAATACTGATTGAGAGCAGGGATGGAGGAAAATTCGGCTAAGGAGCGGAACATCTCGCCGCGTGATTATCAAATTGAACTCCTTCACAAGGCACTAGAAAGGAATATCATCGTTTGCCTTGGTACAGGCACAGGGAAGACGTTCATCTCGGTGTTGCTCATCAAAGAGTTACTGTACCAAACTGGACCGGACGGAGGGAATAAGAGAACCGTGTTCCTCGCGCCTACCGTGCCACTGGTGAGTGTTCTTTCAATCTCTCGAAAAGCTCTCAAGTATGGAGTGCCTAATTTAGATTAATAAGTCAGAGGTCGTGAACGCGACCCGAAATTAGATTGAGAGGCATTCGAAGTTTCCCATTGTATCCATTTCCGCCGTTGGAGGAGACAAGGAGGATCTCACAGTTAGGCCGAACTCTTCACAGGTAAAACAGCAAGCGGTTGTTATAGACAAATACGTAGACGCCGATATCGGCTGTTATTACGGTGGAGAACCAGTTGACAATTGGGACAAGTCTCAATGGCGGCGGGAAATCGAGAAGAACAATGTTCTCGTCATGGTTCCGCAACTTCTCTCGGACATCCTCAATCAGAAATGCATATCTCTCGAAGAGATCAATCTGATGATTTTCGACGAGTGTCACGCCGCGACCGGGAACAGCTGCTACGTGCAAATAATGCAGAATCATTACGTCCAGACGGATCTCAAGAAACGGCCCCGGATCCTAGGTCTGACTGCTTCTGTTCTGAACAAGAAAGTGAAAACGACTCAGGTAAAATCCGAGATCAAGGAGCTCTGCTCTCGGCTCGATTCAACGTTGGCAACTTCTTCGAGTGCCGACGGCTTTGGGACGAGGCCCAACGAAGTGGTCGTTATCTACTCCCAGAATGCCCTGATCAGCACTTTCGCCAATATGGCATCGCCGAGTACCACGCTTTTCAGTCAGCAGATGAAGAATCTGCTGATCGATGTTGGTCCTTACGGCGCGCTCAAATCCCTGGAGCACAGGCGTAAGTGTACTCAACATCTCTTGGACGTTGGTCTCGCCGAGAAGAAACGCCTGACTGAATTGAGAAATCTTCTGAGCGAGATCGAGTCAGCATACTCGACTCTGGAGCAGCACTCCTGTCAAATTCGAGAGAAGAAGATACCGAATCCGTACAAAGTGCTCAAGCCACCGTCAAACTCTGCTGGAACGCAGTTGATCAACGACGACCTGGAGGTCTCGGTCCCCCCGAAGGTCGAACGTCTGCTCGAAATCCTCGAAACTCTGCAGACGTTCGATAGAGATCTGTGCTGCGTGATTTTCGCCCAAGAGCGGTATACCGTGTTCGCGCTCTGGTGCTTGTTGACCACACTATCTCGGAGACACTCGGAACGTTTCGGTTTCATCCGACCAGGCTTCGTGATGGGAGGACAGAACTCATCTTTTAAATCTCAGGAGAAAAAAATAATCGACTTCGCTGACGAGCGCTTCGCCGATGAGGGTTCCACGTTGGATAATTTCAGGCAAGCAAAGTTACACCTTTCACGTATCGAGGCAGGCGATTCTATGAGAGTGGCTGATCTCATGTTACCTCATAAACATTACCGCCATCGATCTTTAAAATAATTAACCTTCCAGGGCCGGCACCTTGAACGTATTAGTCGCAACGTCTGTGATCGAGGAAGGAGTCGACGTTCCGCGGTGCAATTTGATTGTGAAAATGGGGGAGAACATGAATTTGAAAAGTTATGTCCAGTGTCGCGGCCGAGCTCGAGCCAAGCCAGCGATCTACGCCATACTCACATCAGCGGCGAAAGGAGACCAGGTGAGCCCTAAATGTTCTGAAATCCATTCGATGGATTCTTATGCTAAATTCGACTTGTCCTCCGTCGAGCTTTCGATCATGGTGCGATGCATACTGGAAACATTTCAATGGAAAATCGCTATTTTTTTTCAAATTCGAAGGTCAGAGAAGACATCAAGAACTTCAAGGCCGCGGAAATGATCATCGCCTCCTATTGCAAAGAACACGATATGGACGTCATGAACGACGCCGAGGTTGAGCTGGCGCTAGCGGGTGATCCAGATCTTCCAACACTGTATGCGAATCCAGATGATCCTTCAAACTCCGCAATCATAACCGCACAATCGGCACGGAGCGTACTCCAGTGGTACTGTGATACACTTGGCAACGATAGATATCAGGTGCTGCGACCGCAGTTCACCGAAGAGAGTCGTCCCTCCGTCGCTGTCAACATGGAGGATAGGAGATGCAGTATTCTACTACCTGAGGCATCCAAGCTGTTTCCTGAGAGAGTTTATGGCGAATGGCTGTCAACAAAAGTCAAAGCTCGCGTCTCAGCCGCCCTCAAAGTATGTAAGCGTTTGTACGATCTGGATGAGCTGACCGAGGATCTCGTGCCGCGGAAACGTCCGAAACCGAACAGCTACGTCTGGACAGACGACCAAGTCTCGGACGAAGTCAAGAAACTTTTTGATGGGAACACGATTCAACAGAAGTCAAGCATCGTCGCCGAACGAGCGATGTCGCGGGAGTTGACCCCCACGACACATCCAATGCTCCCCGCAAAAGCGACAGTTTACGTTTTCAGAGCGCGATTAGACGTTCCGTTGAACGATGAGCATTCGCACATGAGAACTTTCAGTCCGGAAATGGAAGAGCTATGCTTCGGTATCCTTGTCTTTGCTCCCAAGTGTGCCTTGAACATTCCTGATTTTCCCATTTTCACCCGTAACGGTCGCGAAGTCGTCCAGGTCGACGCTTTGGTCGACGTTGTTGTCACTCAAGAGCTTTGGGACCTCTGTTGCAAGTTCCACGTCTACGTCATGAAGAAGGTTTGCCGCATCTCCAATTCAGAGTTTGATCGATCCCTAGCGCCTGCGTACGTTCCGGTGAGATCGGGGACGATCGATGTCGAGCTTCTCCAAAATGTGAGCTCCAATCGGAAGCAGAGAGTCAATTTGAGCTCCGTGGTTACCTACAGAATCCCCAAGAAAGACGAGGATCGTAGTTTTTACATACGGGGAATCATTGAAAGTGATCGAGGAATGGAGCTCACTCTGGAAAAAATCCCAAAGAATCTTGACTATTCTCGAAATGTGTTCAAGGATAAGACGAAATTCAAGTGCATGGCCAGTGAAGAGACGAGAGCGGAGTTCGCTGTCCCTCTCCTCCTCTGTGAAGTAGAGTTCCTCTCTGCTCCTCAGTGGAGTAAAGCGCGGACAATTCCTATATGTACTCATCGCTTGAATCGTCTTCTGATTGCTGAGCAGTACAGGAAAGACATTCCCGGAGCGGGATTCGTCAACGACGTACGGCAGCGATGGCCTCAGATGGTTGAAGACAATCTCTCCAGAGTTCGCGATGCCCACCCTAGAGTTACATCAGCGGAGCTCAAGTTCATCAAAGAAGTGGATAATTCAGTTGGCCCTTCTCCCACGGACATCCTCACAGCGCTGACTCCATTATCAGCTCAGGACATTGTGAATTCTGAACGTTTCGAAGTTCTGGGAGACGCCTTCCTCAAGATGGCGGTCACGCTTCATCTCTTCCCGAAACGGGAACTGTCGGATGAAGGTAGACTGACCGCGGAAAGATGTCGTCTCATTTCGAACATGAACTTACTGTCGCTCGCTGTTCCCAAGAAACTTCACGAGGCCGTGGAAAGCCGTAAATTCTCGATTGGAGAATCATTCCGCTCACCTGGCGCTATCATCTCAGATGCGAAAGAGGAGAACAAACTGCGGCTTCAAAACTACAAAAGCAAAATCTGTGCCGACTCCGTGGAAGCGATGATTGGAGTCTACCTTGAAAGGTCCGGTCCGATTGGCGCATTGGAATTTCTGCGTTATCTCGGCCTCAGACTGGGTTCTGAAGAGACAGGGCCCTTTTTGTCTCGCTTCGATCTTTCTTACGACCCTTTTGTGATAGGAAGTACGGGTTCAGTCCGAGATACGCTCAGGAAGCACTTCAGCGAAATGAATCACGTACAAAGTATTCTGGGCTACAGATTTAGAAATCCCCTGTACCTACTAGAGGCTCTGACTCACCAATCTCATCAATACCAGAGGGTCACGCGTTCCTACGAACGTCTCGAGTTCCTCGGGGACGCAGTCATCGACTACTTGGTGTCCTGCTTCATTTTTACGAACAATCCCTACCTCAATCCGGGTCAGATGACTTCAGTTCGATCGGCCCTAGTCTGCAACAATCAGTTTGCGCTGATTACGACGAGAACCAAGCTGGCCAAATGTCTTCTCCACCATTCGCCGCTGCTATTTCGGCTCACGGCTACTTACACGGCTGCGATCGAGAAGGGCCAGCCGCCTGAAACCATGATAGGAGAGGACGAAACTGGAGACTACGATTCGGTCGACGTGCCGAAACCCTTCGGAGATCTTCTGGAAAGTCTCATTGGTGCAGTTTTCATCGACTCTGGACTGGACTTCGCTCTTAGTTGGGACGTGTTTCGCGGACTCATCACCGATGAAGTTCTCATAGAAACTCTCAAGCACATCCCCAAGAATCCCATTCAAGTTCTCGAGGGAAAGTTCCCTCAAAAATGCCGGTACGGGGAGGTGATCATTCAGGACGACAAACGGGTGAATATGAGTTTAGAGATTGGATCTCATCATTTCAGCACTGTCTCTCGAAACAAGAAAACTGCGAAGCTTACATTAGCGAAAATTGCTCTGCGAAAGCTCTCGAAGGAAAACGATCGTGCTGGAAAGCTCAGCGGTGCTGATCTGATCATCGAAGAATTGAATCTGGGCTCGATGGTTACGAATCTACCTTCGACATGACGTCGGTTCTCCCAAAATCCAAGGCGCTGTATCAAAGTGCTCCTTTAAGATTCAAGTATTCAAGAACGAGTAAACCCTGTTTTTGACTGTTCACATCCATGGTTCACATGTGATCAAGCTTTTACTACAACACATGCCATCTATTTCGAAGAAAACTGACTTTTCATTCCGACTCACATGATCGTTGATGGTTTCTCTTGTCATCAAGTTTCAGGCATTGTAACGTTTTCAAACAAGTTCCAAACACTCTTGCAGGATTTAGGTGCGGACGGTATCTCATTTGAGATAGAAGTGCTAGCTGTATTGCCCTGCTCACTCCAAAGACCCAGAAATTAAATTCAGCCTTTCATTCACATTTTGATTAGATGATTTGTGTGCCTCTCTTTGAGAAGTGTTAGAGTGTCCATCGTTCTTATTTATTTGGGGGCTCTCACATGAAAGAATTTTTTCCTATCCTCTTCTATCTCCATTTCGATTCTAACAAATATAAGCATCTCGGTATAACAATAGGAAACGAGAAGAATTACCTAGCAGAAAAGAAAAAACTTCTGGGGGACAGAGTAGAAAAGGTTCTAAAACAGATGCACGTGATAACTTCTTGGATTTTCAACCGATTCGAAGTAACTAATTTCCATTGGATAAGCACAGCAGTCCCAGCACTCACATATTCCAAAACAGTCACAACGTTGACCACGAGGTCAAGGAAAATACTAGAGAATCTTCAACGTGAAGCAGGAAGGTTGGTTCTGGGGCAACCCAACTCGAACACAGCCGTAGAACTTACAGACGGAGAACTTGGATGGTCCACTTCCAAGGCTTGAGAAGCAAAGGGCAAAATAATGTACACGACCTGGGTTGGAGGCATGGAAAATACGAGATTGTCCAAAGCAATCTTCGAGATTCTTGAACAGTAGCGGAACTGATTCGTATTCAGGGAGTTGCAGGAACTGCCAATAGATATGAAAATAAGTGTGAGGTCACATGAGAAATATGTGGAAGACTTGATAAAGTCCAGAATAAATGAAGAATGGATCGAAGGCATGGAAACGAAAACAAGCTTATCCCGCTACAGAAACTACACGAAAATACGAGGAAATATCGAACACTTATATGACAATACGAGTGGCAGCCGCCTTCTAGCGTTTGTGGAAACTGGATGTCTCCAGACCAGAAAAAACAAGTCAAGATATTCCGACATCGAAGCGATATGCCCGAAGCGGGCAACTTGGAACATGTACTGCTCTAAAGCGAGGAAACCCCAGACGCGGAAACTCAGATCCAGAAGAAGATAGAACTGCACGGGGAGAGCACACCCGGACAGATTTTCAGAACGAAGATGCTCCTGAAGAGATAGAAAACCACAAATGGTTCGAGCAACCGGCCGTTAAGCAGACATACCACACCTTCATCTCTGATTTCTTCGATTTCGAGAGTTTTGCGCCATCACGTTTCTAGAGAATCCACCTGAGAACCTCTTAAATAAAGGGTCTTCGGCGGTTGACGAATCGTGATGAACCCTTTACCTATTAGAACCTCGCTCGAAGTACATGAAGTCGATGAGCAGAGCGGCACCGATCAGAGTAGCTTTAACTTGAACATCGAGATCGATTGGAAACGAAATCCCGAAATTGTCGGCGTCGGTGAGCATTTCACGGAGCAGACCGCTCCATTGCTTCGAAATTTTGCCGACGACCTGCTCATCGATCGCGGAGATGATTGTGAATTCAACATCTCCGCAGAAGCTGCAGGAACAGATTGGGCCCTCAATCCGGAATAGGATGTTTTCGCGGCAGTCGCGGACGGTGAAGTTCGGTTCAAGAATGGACCACTCTTGGTACACGAGGCCGATGATGCCGCCTGAAGGCGTAGCAACTTCGATTCTTTCCAGGAAGCATGGGCACAGGCAAGACGAGCAACGGAGAGGTTTGTTCAGATGCAGAACCTGCAAGGTGGAATAATTGAGCGATCGGGCAACGAACTGATCGGACTTGCTGATTGGCAGCAGAAATGGAAAGTGGTTTGTGGTCGAGATATTCGCTATGTAGACTAAACTCTGACGTCATCGAGAGGCGATAACTGACCTCTCTTCCCAGGTTATCTTCAAGTTTCATTTCGAAAGGACGTTTAGAACCGCAAATGTTTCGAGTGCAGCAATCTGTCTCTTCTGAAGCGCTGTAAAGCTGGAAGGGTTTCTCCAAACTTATTAGATAATTTGGGTCGAGAAAGGGGTCATTCGAGACATCGAACTTACCTGTTGTCCCATGGAGTTATTCACTGAGTATCTGTTATTCGTTTCACATCCAAGAAGACTTTCACAAGCCTCAATGTGTTGTTTGATGAGTAATTGATCGATAGCCGAAAGATACTCGAGACCTTGAGAAACTGCCCGGGCCGCATAAGGGTCGGATATTGTATTAACACTGTAAAGAAACGGATTCGTAGGACGGAATCAGTTTTGCCGTCGAGACGTTCTTTCTTGAAGGTCGTGAATGAAATCAGAAAGCGTACGGAATCGGAGGCTGAGTTATCGTCTCCTGCAGTTCTGAGGGGTACGTTGGAGCAACCTGTCGCTTCATGTGACTTCACTTTGAGGCTGGAGCGATGTTCGATGTCAAAATGTCCAATTCTTCAGCACGTTCGATGGTTCAAATTAGAAGTCCACGTCCCGAGAAGCTTCGACGCTTGAGATGCGAAGACCACGTCGGCAAACCCACGGATGTCAAGGGAACACTCGGCTCCGGGGGACAGTTTGTCAACGCAACCAGAAAACATCAGAGAAATGCATTACATTGTTCGAACTGCATTCAATGGATAGCTCGGTTGCATAGAGGTGTTTCTGATCGACCGAATCGATGACGACCTCACGATGAAAATAGAATCGTGTCGACTGGCACGAGAATGGCAAACAACCACGTTGGGTATGAGAAAGTTCGAGATTCGCGAGCTCACTTGGATGCCGCAGTTCCTCGAACGACATTTCTCCGATCGATATTCGAATTGAGTCCGCTCTGTTTCTATTGTCAAGTGGCGGCTTCCTCGTTGCTTCACCTTATTCAATCGGATCAACCGGACTCGATCCGTTGCGAGCATCGCGGATTAAATATAGACACTCTTTCACCAGTTTCAGGAGACTCGATGTTCATTCGTTTAATGTGTTCGGATGCACACCGAATGTGTTCGGATGTTTAATGTTTTCGGATGTGCTGTCCTGTGAGCCTGGAATGCGATGGAAGACCATCCTTGGGGACTGGCTTTGGTTTCAGTTTGTCCGGCAGTGGTATCTCCCATTACAGTGGGCTTTCGTTCAACGAACGGCTTGGATAACGAGCTCGAGAGGTTACCACTCCTCTCCCGTATAACGAACCCGTGGCCCAGTAAACGAACCCTCTGTTCACCGGTGTTGATCTACAGAAATACGGCGGTGATTCCTCGATTGCATCCGAAAACAAAAGGTGCTCTTCCGCGTTCTGGACGATATCGATCTTTGATATCGTCGTTTAAGAACCGGTACCAGGAGATGTTTCGGTCTACAAACGCTTCGAAGAACAAACTTACCCGCATGAAGGATAGAGCAGCCGAGACCCTAGTTTACAGGAGAGGTTTTTGAATCTGATCATAGAGAGAAGGAGACGGGCAGCGTGAAGGTGATCACGGAGGCCGAGCTGCGTTGCTAGTGTACGTTGCCCATGATAGTGAATCTGGTGTGTGGATGAGTTGACGAGAAATTAAGGAAACAATATGACAAGCTGAAAGGCAGCAGCTTCCCCTCATCACGGTTTCAGATGCAATCATCTTTGACAAGTTCTGAACATGCTTGGTTTTGGAGGAGCCGTTCCACATCTGAGCCATCTGTATCGCATATGGAAGAGATCGAGGATCGATTCTTTCAATGAGCGAGGAAAGCTCAACAACAAAACGCTCAATGTCCGCTCCCCGTGGTTGATTCAAACCAGGGGAACAGATGGATCCTGAAATATCTTAGCTCCAAGGTTTACCCAAGAACCGGGATATTCGATCCGAAGTAAAATTGAAGAGCGAGAGGATAACGATTCTCGTGGAAGCAACTGACCCCGAGAGTTTCTCGTAAGGTCGGATGTATGGATGTTTGGGAATCAATGTCAAGGACAACCTCGGAGGGAACAATCCCCATGATGTATTTACAGGTTGAGGCGATGTCAGCGAGAAAGAGTTTATTGATAACAATAACAATAGGTTGATCTTCATCGCTCACTTCATATCGGTTCGGAGTCGTCGCGACTGACCGACGCTCTCAAGTTTTCCCATTCAAAGCCTTCAAACTTCCTCATATTATTGGTCATGGACGACTTGTCGTACGCTCCTGCCTTGGAGAAATGAGAGTCCAAAACAAAACCCATCCTCGCCATCTTCGACATCATCATTCGAGTCTTCAACGGCTCCGAAAGCAGGATTTTTTTCGGTCGGTGATTGCATTCCACCGATAGACGTGGATCAATCTCCGAATCGTACGAAGAAAAGAGGTGTCGACATTGATGCTGATCGGAAACGGTTGACACTAAGTTCGTGATGAATCTGTCCTCAGAGTTCAACGAGTTGGCCCGCTCTTCCTCTAGGCCGCCAACTTCCGTGGGAGAACGTGGAAAACTGTTGCACTCACCACCATTCTCAACATCTCTACTTGCGGGCTTCCAGATTCTCGCGATTCCGAAGCAGCGAGTTGGAACTGTGCTTGCTTCACTGTCGGACAACGAAGGCAAAGCTCTGCATGACGACTCACCAATGCATCGACGAGATCTTAGTTTCTTCTCCAAGAGTCGAAAAATCCTAAAGAGCACCCAGGAAGAGACTTAGGGTCTTTGTAGTTGTGATTCTGTGGTTCGTTTCAGGATTGATAACTCAAAAGCTTAAGATTTTGATCTTGCTTTCAGGAAATCGAGTTCGCGGCCTATCCGAATATGGGATCCCATAGTTAGCTTGCTGACGGAAAAATGAAAACCCGACTCATCAAGTTGAGTTTCAGTGTACTCGATTTGCACGTTTGCTTTATTTTCCATCGTGCCTCTTGTTACCGTCATCTCCGTTTTCATCGTAATAATAATAATAATCATCGTCATTATTGTTTCCTTGGTCGTCGACATTCGCATTATCATCATTCCGATCATAATTATCTTAAACATCTCATGTCGATCGATATCACGATGCTTACAAATGGTGGTTGGTTATACTCGATTCGAGCCACCATCTAGAGCCATTCGTCATCTGCACAAGCCTCCTTCGCCTCTTCCCTTTCATTTCGGTTCCATTTTTACTGCTCGTCAAGCTGTGGTTATACAGTCAAAAAACACATCGACCTTTTTCCATTGATCGAAATTTGAGTCAGACGTAAATTGCTTGTTCGACCGATGGGGTGGTGCACCGCTGGAGGCCGGAAAATCGGCCGCTCCTCGTCTCTGTTCAAGTATTGTAACTTGTGTTCAGTGTGTTCCAGTTATGTGAGCTGTCGTTGAATCGTGTCACAATCGTCTTCGTTTCTTCATCATCTCTCGTATAACAACAATCTTACATTGTAGACGTCAGCCACGTGGTGGATTCTCATGTTCCAATCAGCTCTTCATCTGTCAGGCCATGATGGGTGGGATACAGTATTCAATGCTGTTTCGGTGATTATGGTTCATTTCACCCTCTAGAAGACCTGGGAAGTTTCGAGCGTATATTTTGATAAGAGATGTTGTGTTGTCGAACACGCTGTTTAGATTCACATTTTCACCAAGGTGAAATTTTGTTCAATCATGGGTAAGCAATGTTGGAGCATCCACGAAAGTAAGAGTTGGCAGACCAACCCCCGGAAGGTGAGAACGTCAGTTCCAATTGTTTTCGGCTATGTATGTCTCAATATTATATATGTATTTTATGTATATATATATTTATATGTGTATTTTTCTTTCGAACTCTTCGTCGTTTGTTTTCTCCGCAATCGTCCCCCCGACTTGGCGTGTATTAGCAGGAGTCACGCTCGAAGCTTACAGTGCTCTCGTTCTGCGATTGATTCACTAACTGGATGGGGTGGCGCATCCCAGCTTGTAGGAAAGGATTGGAGGGAAAGTGGAACCGTGAAATAATCGATCTATCAACGTCAAGGCATGTTCTCAAGAGGCATGTAACCATTGCTTTTTCCATCGTTTATTTGTCCCAGAAATCGCTTCGATGAATTTTGATTCGTAAAGTCCGCAATGGATTCTTCTCTGACGACATTTCCATCTTCATCTTCGTCATTTCATTGAGTGAAGTATCAACTCGTTTCATGTCGCCTGAATTGAGTTTCTGTCCTACTTCTCCTCCTCCTTATCTGTTGAGTGTTTTTGTTGTTCTTATATTCCTCTCACCATGATGGAACTCGAGAGTTTGCGAGCAAGTTTTGTTTTGTATTCCTGTCTG
This sequence comes from Neoseiulus cucumeris, assembly GCA_021527715.1. NCBI lineage: Eukaryota > Metazoa > Arthropoda > Arachnida > Mesostigmata > Phytoseiidae > Neoseiulus > Neoseiulus cucumeris. The sequence continues at coordinate 496,901 of JAJSRV010000062.1, read as the reverse complement.
ACGTATTGGATACGCTCTTTTACACTTTTTCCCTCTTTTGTGGTAGCAATTATGGTAGTTATCATCATCATCATCATCACTATTTCATCATCGTATGTAGGCTTCATGTACGCGGTCCCAAGATCAATCAAGAAGAAAAATGATATTTCTCAAGATGGGTAATAATAAGATATATAGGATAAGGATTGATAGATAATTCATTAGTCAGTCAGTTTAATTGACAGATAATTAGATATATAATCGTAATTCGCGTTTTCATTCGAATCGTGGTCTCCATCATCATCATCATCGTCATCATCTTCGGCAGGAACGTTCCCACCGCTGGGCCAACTTATACACGAAGCCTTATAACGTCGCCACCAGGCTCATTATATCCATCGTTCACAATCGGGATTAGCTTTCTCTTCGGAGTGAACTCTTTTACAATCGATCCAGCTCTCGATAATGTTCATTGCCATCTCCGCCAGGATCTTCAACACTGTTCAATCATAATTCAGTTTTATTATTATCATTATTCTTACTGTATAATAATGAATGGTCGGTTGTTTGAGAGAACGTCGGCCTCCGAGAACACCGCTCGCTATCTCGCAGTGATTTTGGAACACTTTATTGGCTTGCAAAGCTTTCTGAATTTCTGACATATTATATCGAGGAGGATATCCCAAAGCGGTTCACATGGTCCACCACTCCAAGCACCCATTCAGGCATTCATTCGTACATCGATCCATTCATCCATCCATCCATTCGCCCATCCATACCTCCAGTCCATAAATCAATGGATCCAGAGTGTACTCCATCAATAATTGATCATCCTCTCATCAGATAGTACTCCGTAAATAATCGATACTTGACGGTTTTGACTTGAAAATCCTAGATCATAACAACGCAGGGAGAACGGACGAGTCTGTTCCGCTTCTGAACTTGCATAAAGCGAATCATCGGATTCAAGATGTCGGAAACGCGCGACGGTTCGCCCCAAAGCGAACTCCGCGACTCTCGGAAAATACGCGTTTTCCGAATTTGGGGGCGAGAGAAAGAACACAAAATTATAGATAGAAGCGTAACATAAAGTTTTCTTTTCATTTCGCATCATTTAAAATAACAATTTCTTCTCGAAGCCGGAGATCGTTGTAGTCACTACCTCGTGCTCACATAAAATCATGTTTCAGAATCATTGACATTTCTTTATCAGTTCGGTTTCTTCGTTTGATCCTGCGGGAGGTGCCCTCGTAGACCGCGCGCCACACCACGGATCTTCATTTAATCATCATCATTAACGTTCAGAATATCATTAGTTGAAATACCATCATGTCCATCCTCATCTTCAAGTATGTATTATCATCAGCGATGATTATTCAATTCAAGAAGTTTTGTTAGAAGTGTTTGCTGTCGGTTGATTTTGATCGTGAATTCCATCATCTCTTTTTTCTCGTCAGTTTCAATCTTCCAGTGTTCCAAAGGGTTCGCGTTCGGTGTTTGCTTTCCCCGATGGTGTTCCACAGCGTTGTTTGTGTTCTCAGCGTAGGTTCAGGTAATTGTTTCACGGCAGTGGCCTTCCGGGGGCTGGCGCCGAAATACTGGAGCACTAGCTTTTGTCTGACCAACGAACGTCTGCGAAAAATCGACGAGTCCAATTTTCTTTCAGAAATCTGACTTGAAATCTTGTGCGCCGACTTGGGCACCACACCTCCCGAAGACTGTTTGTAGAAAGAGTTTAGTGAGTGTCGACTCGGTTGTTGTTTTGCTGTTTTTTGTTGTTGTTGTTGTTGTTGTGATTCTCAATGTCGATCTTGCTGTCTCTCTTTTTCTAGCTCTTATTTTTGTGGATATTTAGTTACCTCTGCAAACCTCCCGAGTTCTTATCAAGCCGAGTTTTCTGTTCGATGTTGGAGTTCAACAGGGGTCGACAGCGAGACGATTCTGTCAGGACTCGAATCCTAGCGAGGCTCAAGAGACAATGGAATGACAATGATGATATAACAGCTTTAACGTTGCGTACGGTTATCCTTCTTGTCATCATCATTATTATTATTATTATTTTTTCGCCGTAGAAAAAAAGACTAAATTTTTCTGCTCTCAACTCCGTTTCAACTCTCGCTCGCTTTCTCACATTGTCGCTTTCTCTCGGCATTACGTTTTGTCCTGGTACTCTCGCTTTCTCTCCAGTGTTTCGCGCTTGTCTGTTTGTCTGAATTTTGGCCAGTGGCTCCAATCAGCGCACGGGGGAGTGTCGGTATATCCGCTAGGGGCGTCCGGAATCCGACACTCGGAACCTCTTCTGGCAGCTGACCATTTGTGTTCTCCTAGAATCGTACACTTCCCAAAAATCAATAATATCTGCCTAACCGCCTCAGCGACGAATGTGTCTGCTTCTGTTGGTCGCAGCAAAAGTTCCGATGGTCGTCAATGAGAACTCGGAGGCGGCCGGAGCTTCGAGAGCTGAATCGAATCAGTCAGATAGACAGATACATATACAGCCAGTCAATCAGTCAGTCAATCAGTCACCCACCCACCCACCCATCCCGTCCATGAGCTAGAGCCCAGCATTACTTGTACTTCGGCGTGTGGGAAGTCCAGCGAGCAGATGAATACAAGGACATACAAGGTATCGATGGATAGTTCAGATAGATAGACGACAGTAGATTGATAGTGAATAGATATCATTCAGACAGTTAGATTAGATAAGATTGATAGATACACAGATTGATCGATCTTGACACCGGCAATGCGGTCAGAGGCTCGGAAGGCTTACAGGAAAGCTATACGCAAGACGGTAAAGTGCCGTTCGGCTACATTTAGGGTTGCCCTGCAAACCTCCGAGCTATGGAGTTGGGCTACCCTACACGTTGTGCCTCGGGGTGAGAGGGGCAGTTCGGTCGTGACCCGAGGCACGTTGCGAAGGCGTGACATTCTGCTCGTCTAAATCAATCTCCCCGCTCCGCTGGATATTATTCTCGAGAGCGTTCTGGATGATCTTCTTGCAACAACTTCGTACAGTACGCCTACACCCCAGCTGCCGCTGCGGCGGCTGCTTTGCTTGGTTGGTTTTGTTTTGGTTGTTGTTGTTGTCGTGGTCATCGGCGTCATGTGTTGTCTCATGGATGTCCGCGGGAAACGATTCCATCAGAGACTTGACTATAGAAAACCGGATTCTCATCGGAATCCAGCGAACCCGGACCTCTCGGAATCGAAGGAACCGTTCGCGGATCCCGAACCTCTTGGCAGCGGAAGTTCCATGCAGCAGCCAGCTCCGACAATCTTCTGTATGGCACAGTGGCTTAGCAAACACGCTTCCACCAGCAGTAATTTATCACATCGACTCGCCGGTCAATCCGTCCGCTCGTGAAAGCTGAATTTCGAATAAACCAACAGTCTTACGGGGACCGCCAATTCCTTCTTAAGAACATCATTCGCTAGTGTTAAGATCAGGTTTATTAACGGAACAGAAATCCGAGAGGAACAGAATTGAGGTGATGGGACTGTTCGGAAACAGTTTCAGAAGAGAGGAGCTGTGGACTCAATCTGATGAAGATTTTCCTGCCTGCCGACTTAAGACCCTTCTCCCCGGTGGCGCTGCCCGACTGGGTTAGGTCGCCGGTCAACCGACGAGCGTCGACAGAACTCGAGGCAAACGTCGATAGAATAAACGCCAATTCGGGTCCCGCTTGTCAAAATGACCAACTGATGTGCCAGTTTCCGATGCGAAATGATTCGGGAGCGTCGAACGCGCCCTCCGAAACCGCTGGGTTCCAGGTTCGGTTTCTGTATCGGACCTGCTTTCTGGATGCTGTTGTTCGCGTTCCGACACGATTCTCTAAATTTAGTGGTGCCCTCTATCTTGAGATGTTTGTGTGGCCGTCAGTCGGTCCGTCTGTTTTTTTTTGTTATGTGTGTGTTTGCGTGTGTAGGTTGCTGATCGTTTGCATGTTTCGGTTTTTATGCCAACAGAACTGTTATCATCAAGTGTCGAATAGTTTCGCTGATTTCGCACTTATTAACACTTCGCGCTACAGTATCTGTCCTCGACATGCTTTGAATGAATGAAATGTTTTCCTCTTCCATAGAAACCATCGTCGTCGTAATGAACAAATGGTGATCTTCTTCTACGTGCTTTCCCGAACGCCTTCCAGTCGACGCACTTCGGAACTAGGGACGTTCGGTTCGTATTTCATAGCGAGAAGTATGGATAGCAGCAATTTTTTGCTAGGAGTTTCCGTTTGTGTGTCTTTGTAGACGAGTTTTGCTTTCACGGGTTTCAGTGGGACTAGATTCCGTGGCATTGGAAATTTGGTAAGACTCGTAAGTTGTGACTTGGGAACTGGGTTCCAGCAGTATTCTCGAATTTTGCTCGTTTGGATCGTGTTTTCTCATGTGAATGTGTCCTTATCGGTGTTCTCATCGTGTTCATGCATCTCCCATTTGACTTGTTTTTCCATTTTCTTCTTCATCTGTTGATTCTTCTTGCGTCGAAAGAACTGAACCTATAGTCTTCTCCGTACCCTTGTCACCAATAGTTGAACTAATATGCTTGTTGAACGTTAGCGGAGAATCAAGTTCAATTCCAAATCTTCAAGAACGAATCCCATGAGCCGGTGGCCACAGCCATTCCGTCTTCCGTTACACCGAGACAAGATACACGGTTATCATGACCAGCTAGCACTCCTGTAGGACGAGAAACGAGAAATGTTAGAACGCGTCGGACGGGACACGGGAACCCATCGTACGGTGGAATCGAGAATCGAACGACCACAAGGATTCGGTAGCGAAACTCACCAGCTCGCTCGGCTTTCATCGAGTCCCACACATTGCAGTTGAAGTCATCGTAGCCGGCGAGCAGCAGTCTTCCGGATCTTGAGAATGCCACTGATGTGATACCGCATATGATGTTATCGTGAGAGTAAAGTGCCAACTCTTGATCGGCGCGAAGGTCGAAGAGTCGACATGTTGCGTCGTCGGAGCCCGTTGCGAAAGCGAAGCCGTTCGGGAAGAAGGTAACTGCGTTGATGTCCGATTCGTGGCCGGGGAACGTTTGTTTGCACAGGCCGTCGCGGACATCCCACAGTTTGGCGGAGGCATCGCATGCTCCTGACACGAAGGTACGCATATCAGGTGCCAGCGAGAGCGACATGACATCGCCCGTGTGCCCCATGAACGACGTACACTGCTGGCCCGTCTCAATGTCCCACAACGCGCAAGTCATGTCCCCAGATGAGGTGACGATCTGCGTGTCGTCGAGGAATCTGCAACAGGAAAGATAGCCCGTGTGTCCGGGCAGCTCTCGTGAAACGCGTACATTCCCTGCAACACAAAACTCCAAGTTATCATCATGTATGTAGACGAAAGGGGAGAGGAGGTTTGTTGTTCCGCGGAATGTGAATGACAAAAGGACGGAGAAGCACAGGAGGGGAACGAACGCCTACCTTCCCGCGTTTTGAGACTGTAAATCGAGCAGATGTTGTCGAGGCCTCCGCAGGCCACGTATGAGCCGGACGGCGCGTAGGCACAAGTCATCACCCACGACGATCGTAGCGGGATCGCATGCACCTTGTTAGTTGTGTATGCATCCCATACGATCAGCTTGCCGTCTTGCGATGCCGACACGAGGTAGCGGGAGTCACTGCCCCAGTGCATCGCGTAAATTTTAGCCAGGTGGCCACGGAGTGTCCTTCTTGTGCGCATTTGTATCCGTCCCACCGGCTCCATGTTTGCCGTAGCCTGAACCAGGCTGGTGTCACATGCCGCTTTGCGTGCATCGCGTATGGTGTTTTTAAGCGTTTCAGCTTCTTGCCGAAGCGCTTCCAACTCGTTCATCGCCGTTTCCGTCTGTCTATAGCAGCAGCAGCAGTATTTGCAGCAGCCGTATTTCGGTCGTAATGGTAGTGGTTGATGTAGCTGTGGATGTGGTTTTAGGAGATGGGGCTTGTCTCCTTCACCTAGTTGTCGGTGTTTTGGCCTATTTCTAGGTGGTACAACTCCTTAGCTCGTGGTGCCTGAGAGCCGCAATGTCCGCTGCTGGGCCACCTGCACGCAAGCTCAACCCCCGAGCCAGCCGCTGAGTTCGCCGGACACGGTCAGGGTGCTTTTCGGAAGAGTCAGGCGTTTTCCGCGTGAAAGTGTCCGTGTATCTCTTACTCGATCGGTGAGGTAATCTGTCGGCTACGGCTCACAAGCTAGCAAGCCAGTCAGGGTTAGCTGCTTGGGCCTGCCTAACCTGACGCTCCGTGTCAGCTGGACTCAACCCTGCGGGTCGCCACCTCCCTTCCTGTAATGGAGCAAGATAAAAAGTCATATTAGATTTCTGTCGATTTGGAAAATAGATATCAGGAATGTGAATTGGGGTCCAGAAACATGCATTATTATCAACATGAGGAGACGAGTGGTAAGAGTTTCAACAAAAAAATGAAGTCGATGGTGAATCGAGTCATGATCACGATCGAAGGCGCCACAGGCAATCTGTCTGCACTCGTAACACAGCATCGATTGATCGTTTCTCTCTCTTTCGGCATGAAACTCGAAGTCGTGGAAATCCTCAGGCAGAAACGACGAAGGTAACGCCGATATAATCATTATTATTAATCCTCGTGACGAACAAGACAGAACAAGCTCGGTTCGGGCTATTAGAAGAGCTAAAGTGGCAAAGACGATTCTCTTTGAGTGTTCAAAGATGATTGTACCCCTGAACCGATGCTCCATTCTTATTTTCAGCTGACGCGGTTTCGTGGGAGTTTTTTTTTTGCAATTATTCTTGCTGTCGTCGACTTGCACTGACCTTTAGCGGCCGGGTTGCTTGAACCAGGCCAAGGTTGTCCGCAGGGTACACAATTAATCAATTATCTGAAACAAAGAGTTGGAAATATCAGACTCACGTACGACTGCATGTGTGGCTGGTTGGAATAGGTGTGTACGAACGTTGGCGTGAATGTGTACCCTACTACAGAACCAAACACAGTCCCGTGGATCAACCTCAGACATGGGTTCCCGCAGGCTCCCCCGGGATAAACCGATCAAATCGCACGAGGTTTTTTCTCGACTATCCATCCCATCTCGTTTCTGTCATATTGTGCGGAAAATGAATCCAGTTTCCACGCTCACAACCGGCAGAAGGACGACAATGCTGGACGTAGCGTCCACGTGGACGCAAATGAAAATTCGGGCCCGAAACGAAGTGCGATCAAACATCGACCATCGTAGAACTGCGGGCTTGTCCGCTGACGTCATATCTCTGGCTTCACAACACTCGACAATGCTCTCATTGAAGCATCGGACGAACACTGGTGGGCCCGAGAAGTTGAAATATATTGGCTTGAACTCAACGATTGATTCATTCATTCGATCGCCAAAATCCACTCTGCAGCTTTTTCAGCCGAGTTGAGTCGTTTGAATGATCCACTCCTCATCGAGCTCTGGACACTGAACCAGTATTTTCCGATTCGAGGCCCAGGTGAGGAAGCCGGCTGTTGTTCCGAGAGGCCTCGACACGTTGGGTTTGGTCACTTATTGGGAACTTGTCCGGAGAAGCGCCCAGACTGAGATTTGTCCAAAGACGAAAACTTTTCCTCCGAAAGAGTTCCGGGGATTCGAGCAAACAACCGCTACTCAAGCGAAGCCAGATTCGAGGTTTCGTAAATATCGAGAACGACAACAAGAATAGCAACAACATGATTAATGCTCCGTTTCGTCGTCGCCACTCACAACGCATAGTTTTTGTCTCATTGGCAGGGTGCTGCTCCATGTGTTGCCTAGCAAACACGAACGGGCCCGATAACGCGGTAGAAGAGCAACTATTGAAGTTAAGTTCCGCGACCAGCTTGGTCAGGTATCGCGGGAAGGTTAATAAACTTGCTAGGTTGTCGTTATAGCTTCTCGGTGAGCACTTAAGCGAAATCGAGTCGCAAGTAAGTTCGTCCCCATACCGACCCCCTGCATCTAGGAGCCTTTGTTTAGCCAACGAAACGACTCAGCGTGTTGCCAACCGGCCCGGTTTGGCGCGGCCTGCGTTCGTGTTTCTAGTTTTGCCATGTACCCGCCAGCTTTCTAGCGAGCTGGCTCCGAAGTATCGATGCCGATTCCGCGAGACATCGGCAAGAGCGTCGGAGAAACTGGTTGGCTTGATGATGGAACCGGCTCGAAAGGGTCGCGTCGCCGTCGTGAACTTTACCGGAAAGAAAGTCGAATGGCCTTAGCGGCGCCCACTCCTCCGGGCCGTCTGATGGTGCTAGAAGTTCCCCGCAACAACGTGACAACAACTCTGGTAGGGGACTTCAACTTGGTGCAAGTTGGCTTCCAACTGCGAATGCAGTAAAGACGCGCACTCGAAAGGAGTGGCTCGCTCAGCCTACACCCAGTTCTCCGTAAGACAGAGTGACTCGATTCACATCCAATTGTTTTGCTTCTACGACGACAAAAATGCTCACAAATAATTCGAGAAACGAATCGAAATTTTTCTTGCAGTCTGCGCTCATAAATCACTCCCGGCTTTCCTGCTAGTTTCCTACAGCATACGTGCGAGTCGGGCCACTCTTGGGAATGCGTCATGGAAGCCCTTTAGAGAGGTGACGCTTTTTCAGTACCCCATAAACTACCAAGAACTAGAATAGTTCTCGATTTTTTTCTCTTATCGCGTTGGATCATTTGCACCAGGCTCGTTTCGATGAAACAACGAGTTTGAATCTCGGATTTGAAATTCTCTAGAATACTTTCTATCATCGAGCGTATGTAATTCCATTTCACGTTCCAAGACGGCTCGCCGACGGCTCGGGCTTCGCGGTGTAGGTGATGGGCAGGGTTGTATCCATCATCGGAGTGACTGAGCGACGACCGAGCACTATCACCAGTAGATTTGTGAGAGAGTTTTTCGCAACCCGTCCGAGCAAGAGTAAGTATGAAGTAGCAGCAGCGGATGTTGTAATCGTTTCTGATTCAACCCTGTTTAACAGCAGCCAGCCAGCCATCAGCGGAGCGAGCGAGCGAATTCTGATCAAGCTACCAAACAAGCTTCCACATAACCATCTATCGAGCCACATTGACAGTACAGACTTTCGAGCGATCTCTCTGAATCATTTCACCCACCACGATCGATCGTTCACCAAACCACGTGGATAATGCAAACGAGCGAACGAGGGAGATCGAGTCGTCAAAACAACCAGAGTTCATTCTCCTTCGTGTTCTGACTCTGCTGTTGGAAACACAAGGCCCATAGTGCTGGTCACGGTTTTATACAACGATGGTGGGGCCGAGTCGATCATCGGAAATCATCAGAACATTGCCTAGAGCGTGAAAGGCTCAGTCACAGCAATCGAGATCCACGGGAGTGCTTTCGGGAAAAATGAATTTTTACCTTCCAGAAATCTTCCTCGGTAGCTTGCAAGTGTCGGAGTTGCTATTTGCTTGATTTTCAAACTCAAAATCCCGACATTCAAAGAGAGCAGAAATTTCGTGTCGATACGACACTTGACAGCGCGAACAACACGCGCTACACTGATTTGCATACAGGGACCGGTTTGCATGTGACAGTGCACGGCCCCAAACGAGGTTTGAGAACTCATCTACGAGGCTCCACTTTGTTGATTATTTCGTCGGGAGCTGCTTTGAACAAGCGGTCACCGTACTTCTGTGATTTGTTTCCGAACATCAAATGACACAAGCGCGTGATGAGAAGATTCCCAAACGGCCGGCGTGAAGGCTTCCGGACTGCTATCGAGTTGGACAAGTGCTTGGACTAGGTTTCGAGGATTGCTTTCAATGAGAGGAAAGCATTTTTCGGCCGGTTTAAGCAAAGCATGAGCTTCAACAAAGTTTCTTGGGAACCTGACACTTCGAAGCTGTTCTTGGGAACCGAAAGGATTCGATCGGCGTCAACGTGCGAGAGCTGACAACCGGCTTTTCCAGAACATCTCAATCGATTATGTTTGTTCGTCTGTAAGCCCCAAAGACCGCAGCGTCCGTGCTTTCCTCCGCAGGGTGCGACGGCCTGCTCTTCCTCAGAACGGCTTCCTGAGGCGGTTGCTAACTTCTCGTTGTAGGCTCGCTGGTACGTGTAAACATTCGACTACCGACTGCCTGTTGACTAGAGTTTCCTCTACGAAGCAACAGAACCTTCGGAAATTTTGCAGCCGACGGTCACCGGAAGACATTCGCCACCGCAGGCTAAGCTGACCGACTGGGTTGGTTGGTTGCTCGCTCGCTCGCTGGTTTTCTCCTCAACGAAAACTGCGAACGGCCTTCACCGATACTTTTCGATACTTCTTCCTGGTGGAGCTACGTCGTCGAAGAAAGTCGCATTCATTACAACCGTGAAGTGTTGTTCTTTCCGGTTGGGTAGTCGCTGCTTTCGCCATCTACGTATAAGAGTTTAATTCTTTTTGGAAAGCTCCTCTCGGTCTCTTGATCAGAATTGAGGGAGATGGAATTCGCCGGCACTCAATCAGACGAACCAACACTCCAATACTCGAGCTTGAGCGGGAACAACGTTGTTGCGGGTTGTCAATTACATGTTACTTCACAATTCGTCCGTTCTTACACCCAATAGCATTAAGTCAGCTGACCAGAGAACTAGCCGACCATCTACTGGTGGTTTACCATCTCTGACGTTCAAAGTTTTGCAGAGCTGCTGACCGAATCGGTAAACCGGATGAATATGCATTCTGTGTTCGATTAGAGCCGGATTTTCGATTTCTGCCTCGCGATTGAGATGTCCAGCGAATCAGCTGCACAAAATGAATACCGCAGGCGCTCGAGCGATCATTTCCACCCGGACTTCACGGAATGAGTTTCTGTGGAGCGGCACAATGCTAGGGATTTGCGTCAAATTCAGAGAGTAACTGTGATCGCCATAGCGGTCGCTGCTGTGAGTGTCGAAGCAACAAATGGGATGAACGTCAAACACGCTCAAGATAATCAAAGGCTTGCTTCGCCCGGAGTTGCTGTTGATGGTGGTGCTGCTGGCAGCGGTGCCGCTGCTGCTGACGGTGGTGGTGGTGGTGGTGGTGGGAAATATGCCGTCAGTCAGAATAGGGCTCGGAATGAAACAAGCGGGCAGAAAGGCAGCAGGCAGACAGGCAGCTCCGATCGAACATGGGATTCGGGGGTGGGCACAGCGCAATTTAAAAATAACCGAGGTATTCTTAGCCATAAGACGCTCCGGCACACTCTCGGCCTGGTCGAGCTTCAAGCGTCGAATCGAGAATTCCTCACAACCCCCGACGCTGTTCGCGTTCATGTCGCTGAAGATTTGGCTTTCTGCCCCCTTTTCGCCTGATTCCCAGTTCACTTGTTCGCCGACCGACCTATCGGCCGGCGTGTTTGCCTCCCAGATGTTACAGCTGCGAGCAAATCTCGGATCTACACTCTACATCCTCCTCCATTCTCCCGAAAAGACTTCCATGGCCTCGTTTTCCTGCTCCTACTAAGCTGAGGTTATTTTCCTCATAGTTTTCTTCTGTTTCCCGTCGTTTCGTCACCTTTCCGACAAGTTTGGCGACACACGACAACCGGCCGGCCGGCCGGCGAGTCGTGACCCAAGAGAGGCTCTCGATCACGGTGAAACTTAGCAATGATGAGTTCAGGATGAGGTCCTCCAGAAGGGAAAGAGACACCTGCTGCCTCCACTCGGCGTGGGGACTGTTTTCCGTCGATCGACTTCAACAACCTTAGTGATTATTATACAACAATCGGAACTCCCGGGAAACCCTGAAACCTCGGATCACACAGAATCAGAAGTCTGAATTGCTTTCACTCAATCGAAGCCGTAGCTATCCGAATCAAATGGGAACTCCGGAGACGATCGGTGTCTCGGGTGAAGCCCTCAGCAGTTATGAGCTCCGGAAAATCTGTCTCTCTAGGAACGATCTTCGTATCAGAGATCTTAAACGTTCCTCAACACCCGACTGGACTTCTCACTCAAACGCTTCTGAGTGAGCTGCGAGCTTATACAGTCACTTGACGAAATCTTCAGACAGTGTCAGAGCTCCAATTTCCGTCTTCAGTCCTTTCCTAACCGCTGGACCGAGCTTGTCAGAGAGTCCCGATTTCGGGACTGACCAGATATTTCCCACGACTGCAATCACTACTCCCAAGCGCACCAGTGGCCGGAGTACCAGACAGTCGCTATCGATCATTTTTGAATGCTCGTCGACGAAGTTCAATGCGGAATTAAGCGAGACATCCAACGAATAAAAGATCGAATTACGGAAACTGCGAACTCATTGAGAATCCATCTCCTCCTGGGAGTCCACTTGGATCAGCCTATTGAGCGATCTCGCAGGTTTCCCAAATGACAAACTGTAACAGGATACCGATCAGGGAAAATTCAACAGAACCCTTTTGGAAATAGCCTCCGGTCAGACCGGCGAGTAGGGAACCGAGAAGCCTAAGCGCTTCCTCTGGCGGGTGGGCGTTGACAGTAGTTTCGAATGGAGGAGCATGCATGCAGCTCCCACCCAACTGAGCAGCCAGACAAAGCTCGCGCATCTCTTTCGCGCAACGAGAACTCTGCGCTTTCCCATATTTTGAGGATTTCCCTCCAAGCTCTCAGAAAGCCGCGGCTGCAAACACCGAAAGTTTCCAGTTTGAAGTTTCCAAGCATCGGAAGCTCCCAATAGCTTCGCTGGATGCACTAGCCGCCGTCCTCGGCGAACGGCGCCGCAGACTCGCTAAGCCTAACTCTTGACTTTCGAACCGTGTCAAGTGGTATTTGCCGCGCATCATCCTAAACGTTCCTCCGTGCACTTACGAGCACACACAGCCGTACACTTGAGCGCGATGGCTGGCAAATGTTCGTTCCATTCAGTTATCCCTTGTGGACGAGGTGGCGGCGGTGATGGCAGTGGTGGTGAACGGGCGAATCGAACTGCCTGCCTGCAAGCGGACCGAGGGCCGTCTCACATTTTGTCTGTAGTCGCCGTCTACGTCGTCGTACTGCTCCTGTGGCAACTTTCACGATCGCCGCTACCTGAACGTTAACCGAGATGAACTTCAAAACGAAACAGCAGTCACTTCCACTCTCGGTTCCAATCGAAAACTCGTCCAGTAGTCGGCTCACAGGGTCTGCTTATTAGCCGCAGCCAGGCAGGCAGACAGCAGCCAGGCAGCAGCAGCAGCAGCGGCGGCGGCGGCAGCAGCGGTGACGGCGGCACAGCACAGCGGCGGCGGCGGCGGCAGCAGCCGGCAGCCAGCCGCCAGCCAGCCAGCAGAGGCGATCTAGTTGTGCTCTGGCTCAGACGTCACTTGTAGATTAAACAACACCGTCGCCAGCCATGTTACGACTCTTTTGCGTTTGCGGAACTTGGCGTTTTAACGCTGCTCACATTCATAAAGCGAAACTTGGGCCGCCGGACCCTTTCGGCGGAATCTAAACTTGTCTGACAGGAGCCAGTTACTGCTCTCCCGGGGGGACATCGTGCGATGAACGACAGACCCGGTGCTCACCACCATCCACGACGACTGAACATCGAGGTCTTGATGCGGTTCTCAATTTTCGAATATTCACTTCACGTGCTCGATATTGCGAGGACACTGCAATGCAGGCCCCGTGCTCGCAGTCGGCATCTCCGAAAATGGCAAAGCATACACGACAACTTGATGCCGCCCAGCGGTGTTAGGCCTACTGGAGTGAGCCTGGGGCTGGCTGGAGCAGAAAGACGTTTTCGCTCGCTTGCCGACGAGCTCTCACAGCACTTGACGGGTAGGTTGCACACCCTCCACTGCACCGGAGTCTACTCACAGGTGAAAACTATCTGTGATAATCACACGCTAATACACGCACGAATCATCACAGCGATCTAAACAAACCTTCGAGGCATTGAACGGGCACGCGCAAGAACACATATTCATTGATGGATCGATTGATTAATCGATAGAAGCCATGATTAGCCGATCTGACGGCAGCTATTCCTCGGTCATCGGCTCTCTGAATTGGCGAAAGACTTCTTTTCACTTCGAACGGCAACGGCCAGGCGGCTCGCGTCCGCCGGAGCTCGACTGGAATGAGTGAAGCCAACGCTTGCAGGCGTAGCTGATCGAAGCTGCAGGCGTACACCTGCATTGGCAGTAGAAGCGACCGAGCGAAGCAGTCGAACTAGCTGCAAGTAGTCTAATTAACGAATGACGCTAACGTCGGACGGAGCACTTACTTACCCGCAACAACAGCGACCGACGGCGACAGGAGAACGAAGCCAGTAGTTGTGTGCTGTCTCAAGGCGTTGTCTTCCGCATGTCTTCTCTCGCTAGAAGCTGGTCGAACTTCTATGCGAACGAACAAATGTTCATTGAGCACACTGCAAACTCCTGTACCTCCAGAATGAACCACCGAACGAACGAACGAACGAACGAATGCACGAACGAACGAACCAAGCAACCAACAAACGAACGAACGAACGAACGAACGAGCTAGCCAGCAAGCCAGCCAGCCAACCATCCAGCCATCTGCGCAGACAGCTCCTTCCCTTCCCCTTTCGCGGGCGCGCTCCTCACCCTGCCCCTCCTCTCTTGCTCACTCCGATCCCTCTCCCTGGCTCATGCTCTCCCTCGGTCCCCGCCGTTCTCCCCAGCCTGCTGTGTCTAGTTTTCCCGCTCCCTGTGGCTGGGTGCTTTGTTTGACGCGCCTACTCCCTTGGCTGCTCCCTTTCGCTGGTTTCTTCTACTCCCCTCGAAGAAAGGAGGGAAAGAGGGAGCGAGCGGGCGAACTCCCTCGGCCGCTCCCGCCACCTGCCCTCTCTGTCGGGAGCTGGCTCACACAGACCGCCGCCAACGCCGCCCTTTCTCTTCTCAAAGAGTGACGGTGCCGGCGAGTTCGTATCGCTTCATGAAGGCCCCTGTCGGAAGCGCGGCGCCGCTCAACCTCGGAATCTAGCGGAGCCCTTCCGCACCACAACAGCAAGTAGGAGTCCACTGCCGAGCACAGCTCGACCGTTGCGCCCTCTTCATCCAAAACGTCCACAGGCGAGCAAGAGAGCGACTCGCCAGGTGGGCAAGCAGCCGCCGCTTCCGTTATTACTACAGCCAGGCACCCATTCGAGCTACCAGGCGGACGGATGGACGGATGAACGGGCGGGCAGGCGGACGTACGGATGGTCGGGCGGGCGGGCGGGCGAGCACGCACACTCACGCAGAGGACTCACACATGACCAGTGGTGGCGGCGGCTCAGTGAGCCCTCTCCTCCGTTGGCTAGCGGGAATATGAGAGAGGTAGCGCGAGGATTTTTGAATGGAATTCCCACTTAGATCCAGAGCATTCCTCGAATGCTCAGATGTGTCTGGAAAAGTAATCCGCTGGTGTCTCTTCTTGAATTCGAGGGAGTCTCGCCCTAAAGACCGCGAGCCTGCGTACCGGCTTGCCTGGCTTCCCTACAGTTGCTGGACGGAGTTGACAGGAGGGAGACATTTTGACCGGCCGGCACGCCCGCAACCCGCCCGCCAACAGCCTTTTGCCGCCAACTTCCGAATTCAGTCTCCTTGGATAGCAGCAGGTTTCACGCGTTTCTCAACTGAAATCGTTTCATGGCGAGCTTTCGCAGCTGGACCCACGATGAACTTCCGTTGAGGATTTGCAAATTCCTCAGGAGAGTTTTCATCTGGTTCCGAAAAGTGTGCGCAGCATAATGTTGTCGAATGTCAGGCTCTAGATCTTGTCGATTCGCGCATAGCACAGACCCCCTTGAGTTCTATTTTCTTTCTCGCTCCATACAGCTCACTGTAGCATGCTTCTCTAGCCCATATTCAGTTTGGCAAAGTTCCCAACGGGCATCATAAGCAACGCTCTGAAAAGATTCGTGTCGAATCAGCCGACAGAAGTGACCGAGACTCATCAGGAGACAGTCTCACTCGCCCGGACTACGATATCTCTCCCTGTTTACTCTCCCATCTCTGAACAGAAGCAGATGCGCCGCTAAACTCGGGGAGACGACGAGAGAACAAAGTCAGAAAGCGAGAATTTCCTAAATGAAAACCACCGGTCCCACCAAATCTCGACCGAATCCATTCGCTCGGCTCCTTTCGATCCTTGAGCTACGTCAACTCTCAATCGTCTCAAAATCGATGAACATCATCAAAAACATGATCGTCCACTCGAATCAGCGACTGAATCCTCTTCAAGTCTCGCTGAGCAAGGGCTCTCTTATTCGATTCCAGGCAGAAAGCAAATCATCGTTCGGTTCCCGAAACCGTTTTTGCAGAAAACCAAAGCGAGTGAAAATATTTTCGAAAGGGGCTAGGATATTGTACACTCCGCCTGATACCTACTTTCCCACGATGCTGCCCGTGCTCAGCCATCTGCGACGACCTGTTGTAGACACCTGCCCCTCACAAGGGCCGTACCCAGTGTACATATACTGTGTATAGCTCCTAAAGTTTTTCAGCGCGAGCTCTGTAAGAACCGAACGGACGTGAAATAGTGATCAATCGGTGATTCACACCCTGCGTGGGCGAATCACGAACTTGGATTGAATTGAGATCCTCGTCCTTCGATCGTTGGAGCTGAACTCAAAGCAGCCCACTAAATTTCCAAAGAGAAGCTCGAAGAATCGATAGTGCACCAGCTTCGATTTGAGCTCCCCTTCTATTCCGAGAGCATGACTCGAACGAAGCCATACGCTACTTCATCGCGGATTGATCGAAAACATGCGGTACAAATATTTTCTTCATCATTCGAAACGTCCTGTCGACGAATTTCAACCAGAGACCATTGATCGCACTTCAACACCAACAGTCCGAATCTCGAGAGATCACTTGCATTTCGTTGAGTGTTCGGAGGACATATGCTCGTACGCTCCTGGAGCCGATGAAAACGTACGTAGAAAAAGGGAAAACTTTGCGTTAGTTGGTCGAACGTGATGAACGTCGACGAATTCTCACGAAAGTTAGCTATTCCGGATGTGTTTCCGCCGATTAGACGCTTTTCTGCTCACGGAGAGCAGGGAGGAGATCAATTTTCGGCCAATTGGAGGAAGGGAATCGAAGCGCGTAACCTTTTGCATATTGCCAAATCATAGCATTCTCTTAACGCCCTTTGAGTTGACGAGTTCCGAGAAGTCTCCCTATGGGATCCATTTTGTTTTCTGGGTAACATGTCGTCGAAATGAAAATATTCTGCCGCGAGGTGAAGGGACGAAACCTGCGTGAAGACAACCATTGATCTGATTGGGAATGGATTGATTGGTGATTGACTGAAGACAACGAGTATTTGTCCGTCGTGTGTACGTTGCGGCTGGCTTTCTCGGAGCGATGCTTATAGCCACAGATGCGTCTTGACAAGTCGTAATGATCAATAATCAACATCGAAATTGCTGATATCGCGAATGTTTTATTTCGCATCGGATTTTATAGCATAGTTTCGTTTCGATAATGCTGACGAGGGCAGATATGGGATCTCGGGTCAGTGATCAAGCGAGCGGTTCCGAAGCTCGATGCGTCAAGCAGTTCCGAACTCCACTGTAATCCGGGCTGTGCTGATCACCTTCACAGGGAAGTTGCGCCCAAGTTCAAGTTCGCCCATTTATCCGGACCCTCGCTGCCGCAATTCTAGCCCTAGAACAATCGGCGACCCCAGAACCAATACTTCACAACTTCACTCATCGAGCTTTAAAGAGATCGGCGAGGAACCGTGGAAGGGTGCGGGTTCGCCGAAGCTTCTTAGACTACTTGAATCGGAGCTCATACTTGAATGGATTCTGGGGGATGATTCTTGGTATTCCGGGGGAATTACAATCGGGGTTACGGATCAAGCGTCCATGTGTGGTGGCGCCGAAAATCGAGACACATGTGGATGACGAGCTCTTTGGGAACTTCAACCAAAAATCAACATCCTGTCAATATGTTTCTATAGCAAATCACATCGACGAGAGTGAAATCTTCCCAGGACACGACTTTGATGACATCCTGTCGATATGGCTCTAACGTAAATACAGTAAAATCTCGTCACAAGGAACATTGGAGATCGGAAATTGTGTCTGCTGCAGCGGAATCGGTGGGAACGAGAGTCTTTCAATATTTTACCTTAAGAAGGGCCGGCCGGAACAAAATTCATTTTCAGTTCTTTCTCTCGAAAATTCGTTTTAACGATATTCGCTGAAACGAGATTTTACTGTCATATACAAGTAGGGTAAATCTGGACCCCCTGACCAGTTATAGACCCCCTACCACTTATGGACCCGGCCCATCACTGGTCAGGTGGTTGGATCCCCCAGACCAGTCATGGACCCCCATCAGGTTTGTAAACACTCCATAAATGACAGAAGGTCCAAAACTGGTCACGAGGTCAGATCTCTTTTACCAGTTATGGAGCGGCTCCGAAACGGATGGGGGGGGTCCATAACTGGTAGGGGGTCCAAAACTGGTCAGGGGGTCCATAACTGATACACTCACCCTACTTTGGTTGTTCCGTCTCGCTATTGTGGCGGAGACGAACTCAAAATCGATAATCGATGTTCGCTCCGATCCACCCAAAAACATTGGCTAATCCATAGCTTGATTTCTCTGTTGAGCGCTTCACTTCTAGAAACCGTTTCCACAGTACATGATTTGCGCATGACGACCATGCGACGATCCGGTTGACGCGGAGAAGCATCGCGAGTGCCATCTTGATATATGCTTCCGGAATCTTTTTTTTTATCGGAAACTCAAATTCTCCCACCAGGAAGTGGTGAGATTATAGGGGCGCTCACTCTGAAGTGACATAGCGGAGAAACTTACAGAAAATTAAATGAAACGGCTTGATTCGAAAAACGGAAACCATTTGAAATTGATATCGGAATTTATTCCTATCCTTCCGTCGCTTTCTCCCCGGAATCTACAGGTTTTTCATCCCCGTTCTTTTGGTTGACGTCCGTCTGAGGCTCTTCACTTCCAATCTTCGTGAGAACCGGCTGCACAGTGTCTTCTTTCGGCTTGTCAGGCATCTGCAATGGTTTGTCGAAAGTTCATGGTCTATTCGAGTTCGGGAGAAACCGATAAGAACCGGTCAAATGAGCAGCGCTCCAATCGGCGGCGTTGGATTATGAATTTATGGGGAGGAATGGAACTCACCGGCTCAGCGAATTGCTCTGGGTTGTATTTCTTGAAGCGTTTGAAATGCGGCAGTAGCGATATACATCCAACTTTTTGCAGGATGTCAATGTTGATTACAAGGCAGGGATCCTTCAGATCGGGAACAAAACTCGAATTCGCGTCTTGAATCGATTTCGCCAGAGCTCGACAGAACTCCTGTCGTTTCTCGGACTCTTTATATTCACTATTGTGTCGAGCTTTCAGCTGGACCATGAACGATATGGTTTCCATGCCCTCCGTGTAATTCTCCGCCAAAATCTCGAGAACCTGCAATAAAACTTGGATGTTGAAGTTCCCGTTTTCGGAGAGAAAATATCGCAGACGTTCAACAAGCGCCCGGATCTGACTCGGCGCAAATCAAACAGAGGGGCTTATCGAGGCCCAGCTCTCCCACCTTTTTTGAGACATTTTCAGGCTGAGTTTTGCAAGTTGCCAAAACGGCAACGAAACGGAGGATGTAGTTTATGTTCTTCGGCATGTGCTCGAATACGTCGGTGATTATTTCCACGGGCTTCTCGAGCGTAGTTCGTATGAAAATAGTCGCTGGAAACTCTGTCCTGAGCTTTTTGAAACTGTGGAAGAAGAGAAAACATGGGATAGAACACTTGAAGAACTCTGCTAACTGACAGGTGAAGCCAGCGCCACAGCCTGAACAGGAAGAAGCGAACTGGTTTTCGAGTTCTCACAGCGTTGATTTCTGTTTCAAGCGAAAGGCTTCCAGTCAAGGACCTGTGCTCATGAGCTTCCAGAGAGCGTCGAACTCACCGACAGCCATCTTTACGTATTTCTTTGAGTTCTGCTTCGATATCTCCTCCTGTTTTATCTTCTCCTGTTTTCTTCTGAGGTCCATAGAGTCGATCTGCTGCTTCGTTCAAGAGTGAGTACGCGGTCAACGTGGCTCTGTTGGCAAAACGTGTTTCAGACAGATAGCAAATCTCTCCGGCAATATTCTCAATAAAGATTTCTTCTTCGACAGCGAAATGTTCTGGTGTCGCACTGTTAACCGGATCTCACCTGCGCTCTTGCTTCGGGTTTATTGTGACCAAGAACCCACGTTCAACATCGCAATCCAGCATATTATCTCTTTTCTTCGTGCCGCTGGCCTTATAGTATCTTTTCTTGCGTCGTTTGGGCTCAGAACTCATCGTGGAATGCGCGTATTTTTCGCTGAAATTTCCGCGACTTTTGAGAAGCATCCAGCAATGATGATTGAGGGAATAGATTAATGGGCGTCGAGTGAAATGGCAGTTCAGAGGAATGTTTTAGGAGCGGGAAATAACGAGCAGACAAACCTCTCACTCAGTTGATCTTAACGCACGTCGAATTACACCACAGCCACACGTGGGGTGATGAGGACGATCTAGTCTGCCGCCTTCGCTGAACTCGCTGGTCGGAAAATTCTTCCTCCGATCGGACCAATGAGCAACAAGTGAACAAACCCTTGCTGACTTTCTAGCTTTTGGGAACGTTTAGCATGAAGGAAGCATTCTCGCAGACTGGGACGACATTCACAGATGAAATGACAACAGGAAATTCGGGAGTGAACGAGCCTCTCTGAAGTTTCGGAATCGTGTCCGCGCTCTGACTGAAATTTCTTTTGGTTCTGCAACACGCCGCACTCTTTGTTTACCAATAGTTCTCTCTTTCTTGTTATTCTTCGATCGGAGCACCATCGCCGTGGTGGAGCCCGCCAGAGGTTGAGAGGTTTGAATCGAGGCGCCAAAAAACTCTTCGATCCCAATCAGCACAATCGACGCTTCTTTCAGCGATAATTCTACACAAGGCAATTGTTACTCAAAGTTCTCATTGTTTGGTTACCGTTCTAGACCCCAGTTGAATCATCGCGCATTTACAGTAATAATGGTGATCTCAGGAAATGACTGACCACTGGATAAGCAATGATTCTGGTCTAGCAGTCGGTCTAGGAACGGACCTGTCTCCCCTGTCTTTCCTCATTCCTCTCCGCGTCCAGCAAGCTTAGCAGGTTAGCAGCCTGTGGATTGAGTCTCCATGGGGGATGCAGTCGACAAACACTGTGGGTCTAAAAAAGGGTCGCAGATGCCCGCTGGTGGTTGTTCGGTTGAGATTGCAGACGACTTGAATCTTGAACTTGTGGAAACGACGAGGTTCTGCACTCAAACGAATAAAATTGAGCTGTCAATTCTTGTGTTACGCGTGGAATCATTCCGTAATCTCCCATTCTAGGATCGCTTTCTAACATATCTATCCATGGATAGAGAGGATGCAATGCAGAGCTTTGATTGCACGCAGGTCACCCAACCGAAACTTGGGCAAGGGGACCGGCGTAGTCGGCTGGAGGCCGGCTATTTTTTGATGATTTCCTCAAAGTAATAAAGCGTGCACACCCTGAGTTAGGGTTATCACCTCCGAAACCGGTTGGAGTTGGAGCAGCTTCGACCAAACAAAAATGGAGCGGCGGAATTTTCTGTCATTCCATGACTCTCTCGCAAAATCATTTCTAGTGGCTTGCTGCGCGGCAGAAGCGGATCGTGCCGAAGTGCTGCCCAGGTATGCAGTGCGGCTCCGCTGCCTCCGATGGTCAGTCTCTACATTCCGATACACTTGGTCTTGTTTTTCACTAGATCGTGTTTGGCATTCTCTTCGATAGACCGAGATATTTTTGAGGATTCAAGAATAGACGAACATGCATCTCTGGCGGGGAGGATACGGTGTAAGCCCTGGTAAAGTTTCGAATCGGGTAGAGAATTCATCCGCTGGTGAGTGCCAGGCGTTGACAGATGAAGCTGGAAATGAATTGGAAACAATGTGAGAATCTGGCCAATATCCATAGGCGTGAATGGAGCGGAATTGTCTCTCGGAAGTGCTGTCCGTGAAAAGATATCGAAGGAACGCGCTCCACGAACACAGTCGGAGGAGATTCCGCTGAAAGATCCCCATGTCGGTTGATAATCTGAGCCTATGTGATTTCTATAGGCGGAGCATCATCAGAGAAGGGAAGGCGCCACAGACTTCCGAGAGCTTCGAGGTGAGCATCCTGGACTTGAATGTCTCCGACGTTCTTTAGAGCCGAGAGGTGCTTTGGGAAAACTTCGAGGTTCGAGGTTCTTATTCCTTGGCTACAGGGTTTGGGAGAGTAACAGCAACCTACAGTGACGCAGTTACGGGATGCAATCATATTCATGCACTGCCACACGAATTGACGTGGATACGCATCAGACGAGCTTCTGGTTAATTATCCATAACCTCAAGAGCCGTTTAGTCACCAGCAGAAGCACTTGCGAGTGGAAATTTAGATTCTTGCTTCAGGCCTATTTTGTTTTCCCCTTCGTTAGCATCTAATTGTAGATCTATTGTCCCATAACTGGTACTCTCCCCTACATAGAGTACCACAGTGAAACCCTGATGAACCCCGACGCTGCAACGCCGAATGGAAAGGGGACTCCTGATGTGAATTCGCACGAAATGACGCCGGGTGCTAAGAGATGGGACAGATAGCGAAGAAAACCACTCGGGTTACTCTTGCATTGTACAAAAAGTTTGTGGGCGAGGCCGTCGGAGCCGAAGTGGATGGAGATTGGTTTTTGGTAATGTCCGGGGAGAGAACTCTCGGGCGGTGCAGAAAATTCAAAACAGTTCGAGGAAATATCGAATACCTTTACGATGACTCGAAGAGCAGTCGCCTGCTGGCAAATGATGAATGGGGGTCGCCATACCCGGTTCCTGGACCCGAGTCCGGATCCGGGTAGTGGGACCCGAGAGCAGGTTTGTACCCGGTTCCGGAATTCTCAGAACCGGGTCCGCAATTCGTGAACCCGGGTACGAAATTTGAACCTGGGTCCTGTTTCATTACCCGGGTCCGGGATTTCCAGACTCGGGTCCAATAGCTCCGGAACCGGGTGTCGAGCTCGGATCTGGGTCCAAATCCATTATCCGGATCCGGAAATCTCGGACCCGGGTACTAGACCGCGCGCTGTTGCGCGATCATGCTGATATATATACATGTCCAGATCGACCGCAACCACGGACATCCTCCCACTCCCACTGGCTCTCACCTACAACATGTGTGTATTCTTACAGCAGCTAAAATTTGGAACTGCTCACCGCAAGACATTCGCCAAACTGATTGCGAAGCGCTTGTGTGCTCGAATGTAGTTGTAAGGATTTCATATCTCATAGAATAAACAACAAGTCTAAAAAAAAAAAAAAACATTTCCGTCGTGGTAGTGAGAAGAGAGCACTGTCAGTTCGAGTCTTCGTTTCATCAATCCGCGGGAGCCTGTTTCCGTACTACCCAAACTCAATATCTAAAACCTCAAAATGGGTGCACATTGGACATCGATAACTGTTTCGATGTTTCTCGGGGAAACTCTTGACAGATTAGAGCAGCAGCGACACGGTAATCTCAGTATCTTGAGACTTCGAGAACAGTCACCTGAGGTGCGGGAATGCCACGTATTGTACCCGCGTCTGGAAACTCCGGACCCGGGTAATGAAACAGGACCCGAGTTCAAATTTCTCGGACCCGGGTCCTTTTACCCGGGTCATTGCGATCCCTCATGACAAAACAGTATTTTTACAGGCAACGAAATACCAGTACAGGAACATCGAGTGGCATCGAAGAAGGAGCTTTTTAGCATCTCATCCTAGAGTGCAGGAAATAATATTTTCCAGAAGAGGATTGGACTTCACGAGAACAGCAGGAAATAATGCAAACGAACCCCAATCATCCGTAACAGAGAAAGAAGCCGCACCGCCCAGCTGAGAAATCGCCCCTTGTATAGGGTTCTCTTGAAATACTTGAAATAGAAAAAATCACGACAAAAATCCTTCCATCCTTCCGTGAATCGTACTCGCTGGCCTGTTGACTCCGAATAAGCATTCTTGAATGCGGCTGATTTGTGTCATTTTTTTAATTCAAATTTCATCGATAAGTCATATCGGATCCGCTGACTTCAATGATTGTCTTTATCAGTAGTCGGAGAACTGGGCTGCCAGAGGATCTTCGGATTCGGCTTTGTTGGATTTTAACAAATCTGGGTGCCGAAACCGGTCATTCTCAAGTGTGAACTCTTCAAAGTCGGGAACGGAGTAGTCTGCCGATCTTACCCAAACAAAGTCAATATCTTTGAACCATGGATGGTTTTTGATGGCATCAACACCTTGGGGAGCAGCGCCCAGTCGCTTGGTTAAATCTTTTTCGAGGAGTTTACGTATCAGATCTTTCAGCTCGCCGGTCACATCGGATGCGACGAGTGCGTCGAGTGGTAGCGGTGCCGGATCTTTAAGTCTTCGTATGACATCTTCTCTTGGTTCGTATGGTTCGAGGTATGCATATTTTTTGAGAACAAGGTAATGGATGAGCTGGCCACAAGCCCACCAGTCTACGAGGTCGCTATATAATCCGCCCGTGTAAATTTCTGGTGCCGAATACTCCATCGTGCCTCCAGGTGCTTCAAGGTTCTCGGCGCCGTATGAAGAGAGACCGAAATCAACCAGTTTCAGGCGACCTTTTGGAAAGATCAGACAGTTATCAGGCTTGACGTCACCGAAAATGATGTTGGCTGCGTGCACATACTCAAGAGCTCAAACAAGTTGGGCAGCATAATGCGTGACTTTTCTTTCGGTCAGATGGACTTCGAAAGATAGCTTTGAGAGATCGCCAAAAGGGGCGTATTCCATGACCAGGGCAACATAGTCGCAACTACGCCAACTTCCAATACACTTCGTGACGAACGGACTTTCTAAACCGTAGATGATAGTTCTCTCGTTCATCGCCATTGTCACCCCCCTTTCGGAGGCGCGAAGCGTCGCCTTTTCTTGCACTTTAATTGCAACCAGTGTCTTCCTTTCGTCCGTAGCTTTATACACTACGCCCCAACCGCCTCTACCAAGAGTCGACAACAAGTTGTACTCCGGAATTTTCGCCGTGGGACATGGCTTCCCAGTAAGCTTCGTGCGAAACGCATCCCTCGCCCCCTTCAGCGTATTTTCCTGACCTTTGAGCAACTCCGCTCTCTTCGCTCGTGTTATAACCATCGTTATTCTTCGAAGACAGGGCCGGAAGAGTAACAATAACCTGCAGTGACTCAGCAACGGGATGAAATCATATTCGTGCACTCCCACACAGATCGGTGTGGAGAAGAATCACACGAGCTTGTGTTGAGTCGTCCATATCGTCAACAGCCCGGCGTCAAGTCACCAGTAGGAGAACTTGAAGCATTTGAATTCTCGCTTCAGGCCTACTGGGTCTCTAGAAGGAGAACCAGGACGTGGTGGCGGAACGTTTGAATCCGGGATTCTCATGATCTTTTATGCTCGGAGCATTTCTCAATTTCATATCACAGACTCTTACTGTAGTAGTTCTTTTGTAAGACCATGTTTGAGACATTCCAAGAGAATCCAGTGCACCAAATGCGAGCACAAAAGGCAGATGATTGATCTGCGACCTTCAGAAAACTTCGATAGTAATCAATATGTCTCCATCCGAGTGACTGCAACGTGTAGGTCATCGTTCATAAGATTTGGACGCGTCTTCAGGTATCTTGGACAAGGGTTTCGTCATGCCATTCTTGAAAACGACATTTCTGGAAAGTCACCACATCTTTGACCAGTGGACTCGATGCGTCTTCAATCAACTATGTTTCTCCCATTGCGATATTCATAGGCAAGTGAGACCACTTGATCTTTTGACAATGTTCGCGAGAAATGGATGAGGTCGAGATGCTGAATAAATCTAGTTTGCCAATCTTCTTTACATCCGGGCTATGTCCGTCGAGCGGAAGGGTGGTTACGGGCCACGCAGGATGGCTTAGCAAGCCACGTCTTTGACACCCCTGCTACAGTCATCTTCTGCTATGTAAAAGTCAAACTTCGGGCGCTCGGGTGGCTGAGCAGGACGACGAAAAACAGGTGACCGCCGGTGTCGTCGACATCGATTGTGCTAGCTCCGATGGATCTGACCTATGCTGCCCTCAATTAAGCGGCCGAATGTGAAAAGAGTGCCAATCCGACTATCGGGAATCGGGCATGGTTGGAGACTTCTGTCGTGCGCTAAACTTCCAAACATAACCCTCTGGTCTCTGCTGTGCTAACGGCAAAGGGAATCGTGAATCTGTCACGGAAGGACTCGAGAAGTACTTTGTCTTCAAGCCTCTCCCGCTCGTAGCGCGCACAACGAGCCACCCGGCTCATCTATGCTCTCTCGAGAAATCTGCCTTCCGAGCCCGCCATGTCTGCCAGAGATGCCCATTGCCCATGCGCGACCGCCTTCCTTTCATATTTGAACCTGCCTGATTGGAATCATGGGAGCGGAGTTCGCGCAGCGAGCCAAAATAGAGCAGATGATTGTTTAGAACAGATTCACTGACCGGCCTTCGGTCTTAAGACCGGTGCCCCACGTCGAAGGAGGGCACAGAGTCCATCTCTGGATCCACGACCTGAATCAGGATCCTTTAGGCCAGTGGTCCGCAACCTTTTTAAAGTCGCGACCCCCACATGGAAAACCATCGCAAGGCGTGATGCTGCGTACACTTCAAGCCTGTTGTGTTGTTTCGTTCTTATTGTAGATAAGAAAGAGAAAGTCTGCTCACAGAGGTTTGTCGTCGAAAAGAGTACCGAGAGACGTATTGCGCGAGCACTGAGATTCGGATACTCCTGCCGCAACGATAACCAAAACTGTGGCAATCCTTGCCGCTGGTGGAAGAAGACTAGAACGGTATCACATCGCAGCTCCATAAACTCTTCACGCTCCTCCGCGTTCGAAGAGCATGATTCGAGGTCCTCGGTGAATGGATCACAAATACGTTTGAATGATCGGCGCGACGACAGGGATTCTCATTACACATACTGGGAAACCTGGGAAAACCTCGCGACCCCCCAACTCCAGCTTCGTGACCCCTCGGGGGGTCTCGACCTCCCAGGTTGCGGTACACTGCTTTACGCCATTCTTGGCGCCATTTTCGGGAATCAAAGCATGGAGGTTGTTCACCGTTCCAAGAGTCGATGCGTCATCAGAAGCATGGCAAAGAAGCGACCTCAGAGAACATCGGTGCCGAAGCGGTACACCCCCCTCCTCACAGCTGTTCAGAGCGCCGTGTGCTTCGGCGAGGTGGAGACCGCAAAGGCTTGAAGACTCGCAAAGTATTCAGCATTGATACAAAGAGAGACATCAAGCTCAAGGGAAGTCGTTCTCAGACATAGCGAAGCTTAACGAGACAAGCAAATTTACAAGGTGGCGAAAGGCGTATCGATGATCACATCATCCGAACAACGGGACAAAGCAACGGAAGAAATGGAAAAACTTCTGGTTTCGATTGGAGAGAGACAAATGCGAGGAGAGCTCCTGTCCAGAGATTTTATCTGCGAGAAAGCCAAAGGCATTCATGAAGATCTGGTCTCTGCTCGCCCGGTTGGGTCCAGTGGATCTGGTTGTGAATTCCAAGGGAGCTGTGATTGCTTCCGGCGATTTCAAAAACAGGACGAGGATTCACTACGTGACCGCTCAGGGTTAGCGAAATTCACGACCTCATCGCGGAAGATCCTGAGGATGGGACCACTGAACAACTCCAAGCGATGTTCACCAATGAAATGTCTCATACCCCTCTGGCTCTACAGGGCTACGGGAATAATTCTGGAAAGGTGATTAGTGATGACTAGGACTGTTCTTCCTTTGTCCTATGCAATGCATATTTCGCTGCTTCGAGCATTTCATTTATTTTCTGCCAGTTTTCGCAGCTTTAAAGCAAACATTCTGCCGCAGGAATGCGGCTTTGCGGTCACCCGGAGGGTTATGCGAGACATCATGAAAGAGAGGAAAAAAATTGCCACGAAAAGGTCCCAGCGGGATGTCTTTAGGATGGCGGGAATTCCAAAAATGTGTTGGGTAGGAAAGGAAAAGCGGGGAGCGGGAGGGTCCTAGGCAGGGCGGCATATATGACAAAGTAAGACAATTAAGATCGAACTCTCTGAAGTGTTTGTGTGACAATGGCGGTGTGACGGTGAGAGGGGATGTGGGAGAAATGAACCAGCGATAGCCGTCGCAGAGCTGAAGGCGCGGTCTCGTCGGAAGAACTTGACGTCGAGAAGCTGGTTGGAAGAACGCCACGGGGAAGAAATACTGAAACAGGGACGGAGTGAAGGTTTGAATTTGAGTGACGCGGAAGATAATTTGCGCATGCCTTTCAACAGGTTAGTTCCCGGTTATTTCGATCCGAGGTAGATGAGTGGTATGACAGAGGAAACTAACTTTGTTGTTTGATCCCGTAGAGACCTATATCGAGGATCGAGAGAAATGGTTGAGAGGGAAAACCGAGGAATTCTGGAACGGAGAGGAATTTCTCGGCGGAACGCCGCTCGACAGGTCAGTTTTCGAATCGCTTTCCGTTCTGATCGGGGTCGACAGGAGGGACATTTGAAGAGAAGTTGTTGTGAAGCTAAAGTATTCGATTCTGTAGTGGTTCCTGAGCGCGAACCAGAGGTGAGGGTAGTGGTCGAAAGACGTTTGTGATCCAAAGTCACATATTGCGTTCCGGATCAAGGCTCGAATCCGGGGGATGAAGTGTGGTAATAAAATCGAAACAGTGAGAGGAGGGAACAGGGAAACTCCAAGGGATGGAGAGTGTATTGTGCATTGGATTTGGGAAAAAGGAACATTCCGACTTTGGTTGTTTACAACGGTTTTCAATACCCAAACGCATATTTCGCTTGAGCTCAATGCTATCAATACGAGGTTGATAAGTCCTCGAATTCCATCCATGCAGAATATTGAAGAAATTATTTATGTTCCGGTCGACGTGCAAAATATGTTCTTTAGTCCGCCGAGTGATTCAGCAGATGATTGCGGAGTCAACCCTCCATTGAAGGAGCATATCATTCATGGAAGTTTTGTATATTTTGGACACGCTACGAAGGAGTTCGTAAAAGCACGGCCGACTTACCTTCAGGCGACCCAACAACCAGAAATTGAGGAACTTGATATCGATAACGATTGTGAGCTTGTGATTCCGAAACAACAGTCTCAACTGTGAAATGAAGGAAAGTATCTGAACATGGCGCCATAACCAGAATCTGCGGTCTGTAGCTCTACCACGGAGAATTTTTTACCTCGGCACAGATCGGGGCCCAGCTGCCTGGATCTTGTCTGATTTCCGACCGATTCAACGGACCCCTCGGAGGCGTCCAAGGGAAATAACATGGAGAAACTTTNCGATCTGCGACGTATTCAAATTCTTTGGTCTCAAAGTCAATCCGGAAAAAACCAAGCTAGTTCTCTTTCGCTCAAACAGCGGCTCCTCGATCTTTCCTGGGCTCATCCTTCAGGGAAAGGCTATCACTCTCGAATCCACTGCGAAGTGCCTTGGTGTTACTCTTCAAAAGAATCTTCGATGGCACTCACATCTCGAAGATATACGTCCGAAATGTTACGCCTCAATATCGGCCATCCGGCGTCTTCGACAGGCTGGTATTCCGACGGAGGGTCTCCTCATGGCCTACAAGGCACTCGTCGTTCCGATCCTGAGCTACGGAATTCTCATCTGGGGCTCGGGAGGGAGAGGTGTCCTCCAGAAAGCTCAGGTTATCCTCAACGATGCAATTAGGGCCATATTCAATCGCAAGCGTCATGAATCCGTCCAAGACCTCCGCGGAAGGCATCGACTACTCGACGCCGAGCAGTTGTACCGCCTCCAACTCTGCTCGCTGGCCTACAGGGTCGCGACTGAACGAGTGCCTGTGGACGCTCGCTTCCCGCTTGTTCCCAAGGTTCCGCTTCGCCCCTCTCGCCGACGAACTACGTTCGAGATCCCGTTCCCTCGCAGCGCCGCAAGCCAAAAGATGATCGCTCACCGTCTACCGCTCGAGTGGGAGCTGCTTCCCCGAGAGATCAGAAATGCTGGGTCCATCAAGAAGTTTTGTGTTAGCCTCAAGAACTCGATGTTCTTATAGTCGCCGCTAATTGTGTTACTTTTATTAGATAGTTAGGTATAAGGAGAATATAAGCGGTCTATGACTTGCCATTCCCTCAATAAACCAAATGTTCAGTTCAGTTCAGTTCAGGTGTATGGCAGAGTGTAGGTGGAAATTCAGTATTGAGTTCATGATTTGTTAAATCATGAAGGCGACAATCAATCGGCCCTCGTGATAAAGTTGGATGGGCCGTGAGAATCCGACGAACTGAGTCCCTTGCTTCACCTCGACCGCTGAAATTCATTGCAAGCAAAGGCTCGTTTACACTGTTTCAATCTCATGGCCCCATCTCGTGGCGTTATCCGATTGAAAGCGAAATGGCGTTCAATGCGATGGCCCAACCTCATTGAACGCGGGCAAACTAATCCGCGAGAATTCCAACGATATTATCGCGGGAGCTCCAACGGCTAGCGCCAACGGAAGTTTCGCGCGAGCTGTCAACCAGTCAGACGACAGCGGGTCGCAAGCCACGACATGAGAGGTGACTTTTCGGTCAAATGGGTATCGGTGAAGTGGGTGTCGGTCAAATGGGGTTTGGTCAAATGAATTCCGGTCATAGACGTTTCGGCGAATTCAATTCGCTCAAAGAACATTCGGTTAAAAATTTTCGGTGAAGTAGGCACATGCCCCGGACGACCGAGTTCGAGTACAGTATCGATCGTAATTCAAAACCAACAATCCGAATCTCAAGAGATCGTTTGCATTTCTTTTAGTGTTCGGAGGACACATGCTCATAGGCTCCTGAATCCGACAAAAAACGCATTGAACATGGAAAACTTGTCTTGAGTATGGGATCGGATTGTTCCCCAGGAAAGATCACTGGCTATTATAATGAATGAACTTAATTCGAGGTCTCTCCTTATATGGTGAGATCTCTCCTCAATGGATATGGCTGATACCTTGGTAGTAATTTCACATCTGATTCACGAGGCATCTTGTGTTAGTGGGTCCAACATTCTATGGACTGTGTCGGGATTCTTACGGAAGCTAGCTATTCCGGATGTGTTTCCGCCGATTAGAAGCTTATCTGCGTCCGGAGAGCAGGAAGGAGATCAATTTTCGGCCGATTGGATGAGAGAATTCAGAACGATCCTCTAAGCGCGCCATCTTTCACATGTTGCCACATCATGATACACAAGCAGAAACGAGGCGAGATGCAGCTCCGGTTAGGGACTTAGAGGCTTCTTCTGACGCGCTTTGAGTTGGCGAGTTTCGAGGCGTTCCACTGATACTTGCATTTCAATCTGCAACACCGAATTGAAGAGATAGGACAGATACCGAGAAAACCACTCGGGTCACTCTTGCAGTGCACTCACTTCGGGAATGTCCGGGGAAGGAGCTCTCGGGCGTTGCAGAAAATTCAAAACAGGAAATATCGAACGCTTTTACGATGACTCGAAGAGCAGTTGCCTGCTGGCAAATGTCGAGTTTTTCCCAGGATTTTCACAGAAAAGGAAATACGGGTACAAGAACATCGCGCGGCATCGAAGAAGAAGCTCTTGAGCAAGTCAACCTAGAGTACAGGAAATTGTCATTGACCATCCTTCCAGATTGACTCCGATCATGCACTCTTGAATTCGGCTGATTTGTGTCATTTTTTTTATTCAAATTCCAATTAGAAGTCATATTGGATCCGCTGATTACCATTGTCTCTATCAGTATTTGCCGAAGTCTGCTGCGTTAGGATCATTGGCTTCGGGCTCGTCGTTTTTCAGAAAATCCGGATCAGGAAGCGGGTCACCCTGTTTTTCAACCGCATCAGCATCGAAGTCAGGGAGAATGAAATCTTTGGATCTTACCCAAGCGAAGTCAACTTCTTTGAACCATAGATGGTTTTTGATGGCATCAACACCTTCGGGAGCAGCGCCCAATCGCTTGGTCGGATCTTTTTCGAGAAGTTTACGTATCAGATCTTTCAGCTCGCCGGTCACATTGGCTGCTTCGAGTGCGTTTAGTGCTAACGGTTCCGGAGCCATAAGCCTTTCTATCAGTTGTGCATTGTCCTCATCTGGGTCAGAGTATGCAAATCTTCTGATAACAATCATGTGGGTTAGTCCGCCACAACTCCACCAATCTACGAGGTTGCTATATAATCCGTGTTTGTAATATTCTGGTGCATTATACATTACACTCCCTCCAAAAGCTCGCATGTTCGCTTTAGCGTATTGAGAGAAACCGAAATCAGCCAGTTTCAAGCGACCTTTTGGAAAGACCAGACAGTTATCAGGCTTGAGGTCGGCGAAAACGATGTTGGATGCGTGCAAATACTCGAGAGCACAGACAACTTGGGCAACATAATACGAGGCTTTTTTTTCGGTCAGATGGACTCTCGAAACCAGATCTAAGAGATCGCCGTATGGGGTGTAATCCATGACAAGGGCTATATAGTTGCGACTTCGCCAACTTGAATAGCACTTTGCGACGAACTCACTACTTAAAGCGTATAGGTAAACTCTCTCGTTATGCGACAACGTCTTCCCGTTCCTGGACTTGCGGAGCTTCTCCTTGGTTTGCACTTTGACTCCGACAATATTTCCTGTTTCATCCTTAGCTTTGTACACTGAGCCATAACCGCCCTTACCAACTAGTGCCAAGAAGGTGAACTGCGGAATTTTCGCCGTGGGACATGGGCCGCTGCGAACAACCTTGATGAACTCTGCCCTCGCCGACTTCAAGATAACTTCCTGTTCTGCGATCAACTCTGCTCTCTTTGCTCGTGTTAGAACCATCGTTATCTTCTGATGAAGACAGGGCTGGAAGAGTAACAATGCTGCAGTGACTCAGCAACGGAATGAAATCATATCCGTGCACTCCCAGGCAAGCAAAAGGGAGAATTCGAAGCATTTGGATTCTTGCTTCAGGCCTACTGGATCTCTAGAAGGAGAACCAGGGTGTCCTCTCGTGGAACCAGAACGCTTGCATCTGGGATTCTCATGATCTTTTACGCTCGAAGAATTTCTCAAACGCATATCACAGCCTCCTAGGAGTTCTTTTGTAAGACCAAGTTGGAGACGTTCCACGAGAATCCAGTGCACCAAATGCGAGCACAAAAGGCAGGTGCTTGATCTGCGACCTTCGGAAAATTGCGATAGTGATAAATATGTCGCCATCCGAGTGACTGCAACGTGTAGGTCAACGTTGATAAGATTTGGACGCGTCTTCAGGTATCTTGGACAAGGGTTTCGTCATGCAATTCTTGGAAACGACATTTTGGAAAAGTCAAGGAGCGCACGAGAGCCCTCCAGAGACGAGCGAGCCTATACGGATGAAGTCGCGACTTTGACGCCCCTGCTATACTACCAATTAGATCGTGATGCGAGGAAGATACAATCGCCTAACAGATGCTCGATTCCTTCTTTGAGTATGGAAACAAGGTTCACTCAGTGTTCTCATTCTTGGATACGTCGATCCGTGGAGCGGAAAATGGGAAGGATTTTCGTCCACTGCATGGGCATCGTCATCGCTGAGGATGCAAGAAAAGCATTGCGGATCCTTCGATTGTTATTACAGATTCGGATAAAAACGTGGTGGGTATAACATCTTGAGGATCGAATTCGGATTTTCCCCACTATCAGCAAAGGGCCCCGTAACTTCTAGAGAACTTGCTACATTTTGAGAGGAAGAAATAAACTCATGGGCTCGCTGACAAATCGGCCATTGAAGGCTAAACTCCATGAAATGCTTGGTCACGGCCCGGGGTACCTACTTACATCCATAGTTTACCTTGTACGTACACGATACTGGATAATTGAGTCTCCCTGTGGACTTCGCTGTCGTGCAGTCACATCGGGAAGGGTGTTGAAGCCTTGCTCGTATTCGAAAACCAAGTTCAATCGGCAAAGTTTTTTTAGTACGAAAATCATGTATCCACGTCTGCTTGATCATTCGAACCGAGTCCTGCCTGATGCCCCCGAAGCGGCGGTCTAGCGAACAAGAAGACTGGGAGCGAATAGAGAACGCATGAGACAAACGGTCCCACGAGATCCATACGACGAAGGTAAGAGGTACCATCGCCGAACACCACAGCGTCGGAAGATGCCACCGGCAATAGTTTCCTCTGCAGCTGACGTTAGTCACAGAGATGTTGGACGACGTGGTTACCCACGTACCAATACGAGTGAAGAAGCCGATCTGAGCGTCTGATCTGACGGACGTTGTGCTTCTGTGGCAGCAACCAGCTACCTCCAGTCGCGGCGCGCCACGGTCCCAGTTGAGGTTTTATTCTTCGAGATTTTCGAAGACCCGAGAGCACGGTCACCCGACAAGCAAGAAACCGAAAAAGGGAAAAAGCGCGTCTTTTTTGTTGTGGTTTTCAGAAGGCCCTCCGGCGTCGCTCGCGTTCGTGACCGTGTTTCGTACCACGCCAGTGTCTCACTCAGCCTGCTTCCGCTCAAATCGGGCTTTCGCTGGAATTGATCTCTCGCCCAAAACGGATCTCCGCTCAAATCGCCCTCTGGCTACAATCGGTTTTTCGCCCAAATCGGTGCTTCGCCCTAATCGATCTTCTGCTCAAAACGGTCTTGCGCTCAAATTTTCCCTCGCTCTATTCGGCCGAACCTAACTCCGGCACTCTCTTCAGTGACCAATTTCAAAGTCTCTTTATTCAAGAATAAAAGGGGGAGGGGAATTTGGCGAGCGAGCGACCCGCCATGAGAAAAGATTATGTATGGTGCGGCTAGTGCCGAGAGTCTTCGGAAAGATCCTGATGCGTGAGCGGAGATTGTTTGTCTGCACGGTGAAGAAGCGGTTCCGGCGGGGTGAGTTGAGGATTCATCGCAATGCACGGTGGTCGGCGCGGGCGTGGAGCTCGGCGATGGTCGGCGGCGGGGGGACGATATCGGAGGGCTCGATCCCGCATCGACGGGCGACAGCTTTTATGAATCGACGTCTCACCCTCTCGAGCTTCTCTCGGTCTCCGAGCAGCCCAGGAGTCCAGACGGGGGCACAGTAGAGGAATCGGGGCTCGACCAAGGTGCGGGATACCTTCATGTAGAGTTCTGGACGTTTTACGATGAAGCAGCGAAGAAGGAGGTTGCAGATAACCGACGACGATCGAACAACGGAGTTGACATGTTCTCTAAAGGTGAGGTTTCTGGAGAAAAGGACGCCTAGGTCGCGGACGATGTCCTGTTCTTGCAGGGGGGTTCCTCTCATTCGATAGATGGTGGGACAGGTGCGGGTTTTCAGGACGGCGCACTTTTGGGTGGAGATTTCCATATCGTTCTACACTGACCAGTCAACGACACCATCGACGGCGTCTTGGAGTGACCGGGACGATTATTCGTCAGTGATGGCTGCGTATATTTTCAGATCGTCGGCGTACAACTTGTAGGAGATGCTGGACGGGAGGAACTCCTTCAGGTCAAGGACAAAAATGTTCCTCAACATTGGCCCAAGCACTGAACCCTGTGGAACGCCGGAGCTGCAACTGGCGGGAGACGAGAAGGAGTCGCCGACCTTGACGACGAAAGAGCGGTTGAGCAGATAGGAGGAGACCCAGTCGATGAGGCTCATGCGGATCCCGAGGCGGGCCATTTTGCTCAGGAGGATGCCGTGATGGACCCGATCGAAGGCTTTGGAGAAGTCAAAATAGATAGCGTGGACGGGGATTTTGTGGGAGGCGTGTACACCCCAGTCTTGCACGACTTCCAACAGCTGTGTCTCGGTTGAACGGTTTTTCGTAAAACCGTGCTGTTCCTGGTCGAGGGC
Source organism: Neoseiulus cucumeris (assembly GCA_021527715.1). Classification (NCBI taxonomy): domain Eukaryota; kingdom Metazoa; phylum Arthropoda; class Arachnida; order Mesostigmata; family Phytoseiidae; genus Neoseiulus; species Neoseiulus cucumeris. Next base: position 461,210 of record JAJSRV010000062.1, on the reverse strand, counting down.
GTGTGACTGCGCGAGGAAATGCGTGAGGTGTGCCACTACAAGTTTCTCAAGGACTATGCATACGATTGAAAGTTGGGAAATCGGTCTGTAGTTCGAAACCTCCTTCCGGTCCCCTTTCTTGTGGATAGGAGAGGTGACGGCGAGGCGAAAGACGTTGGGTACGACGGCCTCTGCGATGGAGCGGGTGTACAGAAGGCTCAGAGGTTCGGAGAGGGGAAGTGCAAGGTTCTTGAGGAAGATGGGAGGGAAGATGTCCGGGGTGGTGGATACTTTGCTGGGTAGAGCGCTGAGGAGTGGGAGGACATCAAGAGGGTGGATTGTGATGGGTGGAGAGAGGTCAGAGGACGATAGGGCGGGGGGAGCCGAGGAGGGTGCGACGTAGACTGAGGCGAAGAAGTTTCGAAATTCCTCAGCGATGGCAGCCGGTGAGCTTATGAGGCGTTCGGATCGCATGTCACGCAGTGCTGTGATGGCTGGGTTGGTGCGGAGGCGGTCGTTGGCGTACTTGATGAAGGAGCGAGGGTTGGAAAAGCAGAGCTCGCTCTCGCGCATGGCTCGGAGGCGGCTGGTAGCCTTGCTAAATTTGTTCAGGGCAGAGTGACGGAGCGAGGCTTTTTCTGATTTACTGTTGTGCAGTCGTGCAACGAAAAGCTCCAGGGAGCTACGAGGCGTATGTTTGACACTGCTTAGGGGAACATTTAGTGAGATGAGGTCGAGGAGGAGGTTGGAGAGGCGGGCGTACATGTCCTGTACATCCGCGCAATCGCGGAAGTAGTTTGGCCAATCGATGGCCAGGAGAACGGCGGCCATCTCGTCGTATGCAGCTTTTTTGAAGTTACGGAGGAGTTTGACGTCCGGCGAGTGGCTGGAGCGAGAAAGTGAGAATGTGAGAGCAGCGTGATCGGTTTTGAAGGGCGGTTGGGTGATCTGGAGGTCCTCTATAATGTCTGGGCTATTTTTGAGTAGGAGGTCAAGTAGGCTTCCGGATGACGGACGCGTGATGTCACAGACGAGTTGGGAGAGTCCATTCAAGTCAAAAAACTGGGAAAAGACGTGCTCTCTGGTGTTGACGCCGAAGGGCTGAGGGTGGGGCCAGGTTATCCGAGGGAGGTTGAAGTCTCCCAAGATGACGATCGGAAATTCGGTGTCACAGAGAAACTCGAGGGTTGAGCATATGAGGGAGGTTCGGTCGAGAAGCAGCTCTGCGTTGCTGGTCGGAGAGGAGTACGCTATTACAAGACGCACGGGGCTGTTGTTGTCCGTTTGTATGTCTGCCGCAATAACCTCAGCGTCGGACTTGGGGAAGGTGACTTCTGCACATAGGAGAGCGGGGGCCACGAGGAGGCAAACTCCTCCTCCACCAGCTGAGGTGCGATCTCGGCGGAAGAGTTGGTAGCTATTGTTTAGGGACATCTCGGCGGAGGAGAAGGAAGGTGAGCCGAAGGTTTCGCAGATGAATATTATGTCGGTCGCCTTGACGCTGGTATAGTGCCGCAGCTGGTCGCAGCAGGTTAGCGGCGTTGAGATACAGGCAGCGTAGGGACGAGAGTCATTCGGAAGAGTTGTGAGCTGTGTCGTCGTAGCGAGCAGCATCCAATGCGCCTCGGTGACGGAATGTCTTGACCAGGATGCGGGACCTGCGGGCCAGTTGTCGGGGCGAAGCAGGGCGTAGGCGGCGTCAGCATCGGCAGAGACGACGAAGGAGGCAGAGGTGCTGTCGGAGGATTCAGGTGTCGCTTTTAATTTTCGGGCAGAGTGTATCCCTTGGGGAGAGATCCTGAGGCTGTGTTCCAGGATCGCAGAGTCGGGGACGGTCAGTCCGACTCGAGCGATAAATATGAGGGAGCGCTTGAACCTCGGAGGAGCGACGGATATGAAGGGATTGTCTGAGCCCGTGCCGATGATGGCGTCAGTCCGACGTGGTTTGTCAGCGGTGTCTCGCGCCGGGGGAGGGGGTTGTTTCTTTCCATCTTTGCGGGTAATGGGAGGCTCAGCGGGGGCACTCCGGACCGGCGGAAGGGTTTCGGAGCGACCTTGAGATTTTTTTGGCTGCAAGCTGGAGGGAGGAGGGGGGAGGGGTGAACATTTCGTGGTTATAACCAGGGATGGGCGGTAATTGAGGGTTCAATTACCAATTACTGATTAATTACTTCTCAATTAGTAATTGGTAATTGCTTCAATTACTTTTTTCTCGCACGTAATTGGTAATTAGTAATTAATTACTTCTCCATGTAATTCGTCCGAAACTTCAATTATTTTTCAATTACTTTTCAATTACTCTAGAATTCCATAAGAAGGTCATTGGCGATTGTTACTCGAAAAATGCTCCGACTCCAAAGCGCTGCCGATTTCGATTTCGGGGTACCGATTTCGATAAAAAAAATAATTGTGTCATCAAATTCACGTCGAGTGAAATATTCCACTCGTGAGTGATTCTGTAAGAGATTTGTACCTTCAATTAAAAATGACGGTAAAAGTTACTAGTTGATAGCGTTCGTCAAAGTTGCCCTCGTTCTCATTGTGGTTTGGGTTCTGTCCAGGAAGATTGGTCGCGAGCGGAGCGGGACCGGAGCGAGGGAAGGAGCGAAAAAAAAATTAATTAAAGTAATTGAAAAGTAATTTAATTACTCAGTAATTAATTACTGGCGATGAAAGTAATTGGTAATTGTAATTGAGCTCAATTTTTTGGACGGTAATTAGTAATTGGTAATTGCAATTACTTTGCAAAGTAATTGTGCCCAACCCTGGTTATAACCTATGAAATTGACTCTCGGTCGGAGGATATTATTGAAAACGGCGGAATCCTATTTTCCGCCGTCTAGGAAATTGACGGAACTTTGTCCTGGTCTTAGACGTCCGGGAAACGAACGTGATCTTTTTTCAAACTCGCAAGCAAAAAAAAAATCCAAAATCACTCCAGAAGGTGCACAGTCATGGCGCCGGGAAGGATCATCAGATCGTTGCTTCCTCAAAACCCTATACTCCAAGCGCAGCCGAAACTGTGACTTCTCTTCATGTTTTCTTCCTAAGACGAATCGGATGAAAATCATTCGAACGTGAGTGAAGCATTTCTTGTTGGACTACACAGAGATTGAGAAGATCGACTCCTCGATTCTGATACAGTTATCCTCTGGAAATCCAAATTTTTTGATCGCCAAATGCTTCTGAAACTATTAAAACTGCAGCCGGCTGTGCAAGTCTCATGGATTGAAATCGAGATTTCTTGATACAAATACGTTACTTCCAGTGGAGCTCAACTTTTTTTCAGTTTCCAATAAGAGTCATATACGGTCCTCTTGGTGTCTCGTGGATTTTGTCGTCGATACGAAAAGTCAGAAGTTTTTAAACTCTATGTCCGCCGGGTCATTTTCTATAGGCGGGTCATTCTGAAAGAGATGTGGGTCACATGGATCACCCTCAACTTCTTCCAGGTCGAAGGCAGGATCTTCGTAGTCGTTGCTCTGCACCTCAGTGTAATCGACGCCTCTGAACCATATATGTTCTTTGAGTTTTCTTAGACCCTCAGCGCCGGTGCCGAGACGAGTGTCCACATTCCTTTCTAGCAGTCCATTGATTAGATCTTTCACGTGTGAACTTAGGTTAGTGTGCTCCAGACTGCTCCAGACAGGGTTCTTAAAGCTTTCTTTTACCTCTTCTTGAGTTTGACCAGGCTGGTAATACGGATACTCGTTTAGGAGAAGCTTGAAAATTGTCACTCCGAAGGCCCACCAATCCACTGCCTCGGTAAGAGTTTTACGATGGTGTATTTCTGGCGCCATATATGGTAAGGTCCCTTGGGAAGCTTCAATTCTGTCGGTCGCTAAAACAGTAAGACCGAAATCTCCGAATTTTATGCGACCCCTCTCGAAGATGAGACAGTTTTCTGGCTTCATGTCACCATAAATAAGGTTTGCTGCGTGCAAGTATTCGAGTCCACACATGACTTGTACCATATACGATCGAATACTATTTTCAGTAGTGGGGCCATCTTGAAGGAGACGTTTCAAGTCGCCGTACGGAGCGTAGTCCATGTATGTGAAGATATTAATGCCGGTTCGCCATGTTCCGTGGAAGCTCTCGACGAAATCACTTGAGCATCCCTTAAGATGGAGTCTCTCGTTTTCCGCCTGGATGATGCCGGCAATCGATCCGCGGAGTTCCTCCTTTTCTTGAACCTTGATGGCGATTATCTCACCGGTCGGTTTCTTCGCTTTGTAAACCGTTCCGTACCCTCCTTGGCCGAGACGACACAATAGGGTGAAATCATTTATATTTGTACGCAGATTTTCTCCCCCTTGAATATTTTTGGCGTATGTGAATCGTGCTTGTTGTAGTTCTTCTTGCTGCTTGAAAACAGCTTGGACGCGTTGGGCACGGGTGACAGGCATCGTTATTACTCGCGGGTGGTTTTCGGAAGAGCATGACTATTCCTTGAACTATAAGACAAATATTTCCATCGAAGCAGAAAAGTGAAGGAGTCTGCGGTCGGCTCCGTTGGTAGCAGTAGGCGGAACAACTGTCGATGTTTGATCGGACTCAAAACGGAGATCCGCGGACCATAGATCCGGGTTCTTCTCCCCCCTCCTATAATTCTCCCGTCCCTATACCAGCGAGTCCGGGGTATCAAATCGCCCCCGATTCCGCCTGATTTTCAACGTTTTTGATCATTTCTCTTGCGGTTGTCTCCCACTTCTGATCCTCGAGCCATTTTAACTTGGCGGATATTGCCACGAATGTCCACTCCATCAGAGGATCGTGTCTTCAGCTGTCCGTTCACGGCTGGAAAAAAGTAAACAACTCCGTGAACCATTCTTCCCATCCATGAGGCTGGACGGAGAACTCACTCTCCGGGAACTTCTGCCGCTCTCGAGTTTCCCAAAACATTCTGCTTTTATGTTCCGAATCACAGTTTCATTCCGTAGGTTTCTCAGCATCCGTGCCTATGTTTGCCAGCAATATCCGAGCAGCAGCCGCCGCGTTTCAAAGGCTCAGGGATCGAAACGGGAATGAAATCGTCAGAGAAACGTTTGAAAACCTTGGACAGCAGACAGAATTTATCACTAGATGGATTCTCACTATCGAGAAAAAATCATACGGCAAGTTACGTCTACGGTGCACGCGACTTTTCCAAGATTTCATCGTTTGAAATCCATAATTTCCCGAAAAATCAGCACCGGAAAGGCCTATAAGCTCAAAATGAAACTTGATGCATACCCCGTATGTCTGTATCATACTTTAAAGCTCGATCGAAGAACCGAGAAATCTGATTCCGCTCACAAAACTCCACATGATCGATCCGGGATTTGGAAAGAAGGGAGGATTGCTTCAAAAATCAAATGTAGGGTCGCTTTTGCGCAGCCTCAGTTCTGAATAAGCCACTCCCGTCTTTCTCTTCTATATATGACTCGGAAATTGCAGATTTGAGCATTTCAAATCGAGAAATATGCCCGGATTACACGGAATAAGTTGCCGAGGACTCCGTGACTGTGGCAGTGTGTGACCCTTGGATACATCAAACTGCTGACGGAGTTGAATGAAAATAAAAATAAAAGTCGCAGAGATACAGCCGAAATTATTGATTTCTTTCTATTCGGAACCACTGTGCGGCTGTCACGTCGATCAATCCACAGAAGCAGGTCGGCGAAGAGGATTCAAGTTGAGTGCAAAGTTTCAGGGAGAAATTCCTAGATGTGCAGTGCAACTGGAGAAACCACCATGAAAACGGAATGAAGTGTGAGCTTTCAGAGATGTTCCCGTAAGAAAGAGATGACGCTTGGGAGAAATCACGGACCTTTTCATGGATTGAGAATGATGAGCGGTTTCAGGTGTACTTCTTTTCATTTGAACGCTTCGTTAGTCTGAAAGCATTGGCCGTTTCTTGATTTTGAAGGACAAGATGTAAGTGATTTAATCGAATCATCATCGACGCCGGCAGTCCTCCCTTATCATGTATTTGTGTCTCGATCCTCGGTCGCGATTCGCTCGTATTCCTTCACGATGCAGCCAGAACGTGCCAACGTCGAGAATCCTTAGCAGCGTCAAGGAATGATCGACAGCCTACTCGCGATTATCCGACATTCTAATCACTCGAGTATCGTTTGACGTAGGCGGCAACATCGAATTTTCTTTTGCAGCCCTCAAGCGTGATACATCGTACTTTACCATAGATTTCCCGTTCACCCCAAGGACGATCGCCGACTCCGCAAACGGCCCACATGACCACGATGTACGACTCAGGATCTCGGCCGTCGTATGCATATCTGTTGAGGAGCATATTCGAGATGTCTATGGCTTTTTGGGGAGACGATGTCCACTCGAGTATCTTCTTCGGCCAGTACATTTTCATGTAACGATGCATTCGGCCCTCTCTCTTGAGCTGTATCGTGGCCGCATTGAATAGCTTATCGTGGGTGTCAGCGTTTTCAATGTCCTTCTCCGAGTACCGATATTCACGTTCATCTTTACGATGTGTTCTCAGAGTGTCGATAGCCCACTCATACGCACCCTCCAAACGATCGTATTTGTCATTGTAAAGACAGAAGTTGTCGCACTGTTCTTTCCGCACTACGGCCTCTTCGTAAAATGCATTGACACACATAGAAACGTAATCCCTTCTCTTGTCGACTTTGCGAACCTCGATGAACGCTCGCTGAGATGATAAATGTCCGAAATGAAAGTAGTGGCTGAGGAACGGCGCGACATCTTTTGCGGGATCGTTTTTGAACTCATCGAAGTCGGCGAGCTTATTCTCAATGAAATCCTCTAGCGCCTTTATCGCAGCTTTCATTCCAGCCTTCACTCCTGGAACGTCCTTAACACTGCGATCGATTCGAACGTTTTGCATGTGGTGTTTCCAATCGATTTTCTTTCTCTTGCCATCGAACTTGTGCGGATGTTGGGCGACATCTGGGAAATCTGTCAGGAACTTGGGAAAATGCTTCACGAATCTCAATCGCAACTGTCGTGCCTGGTAGACTTGTTTCTCGTGCAAGATCCACGCGGGAACAATGTTGTGCGCATCCACTTCTGCCAGCGGAACATCGGAAGGCAGCTTTTCCGCCACTTCATCCACCCATTCGGTCGGTTCTCGTAGCGGATAGAAATCCGTCACAACGGCTCCGATCTGGTGATTCACGACGTAACGCGGAATCACTTTTTCTGGCGACCCTTTCAGAACTTCGAAGAATATATTTTTGTGTTTGCAGTCGGCTTCCACCTCCTTGAGTCCTTTGACCATGAAATTGAACGTCCGCAATGTAGCGTCGGGACCGTCACAGAGATCATGAAAACAAAAGACAACAACGAGCGGGAGTTTCTCCTCCAAGGCCAACTTCTGGGCGTACAGCAGCGACCAATTGTCATAAACTCTCTGATCTCTCTGCATCCAGTAGAGTATGGCTTTGCCATCGTCGGCAACCTCCTTTGCGTCAGTTAAATACCGAACACGTTTCTTGTTGAAATCAAAATCTTTCACCGAGCGCGCTATGTCACGTCGTGACTTCGCAATCTGTCCGGCCAACGACGAATCCGAGTCAGGGCTCGAATCCGGGGATTCGACTTTGATTCTCTTCGAGTCATCTCTGGTATCCTTGGATTTTTTCTTTCCCCTTCCCATTCAGTTGGATGTACCCGATATTATGGTTCCGACAAATTTTGAAATTCGTGCTATGATCAGTCACGTTAGTCACGGCCAGCTCATTGGTGATGCCGGGTCGTCAACGCCGCTCTGAACGATTACGAATTCTCTCTATAATTTCGTTGTCGAGCAGAAAGGAGGTAGCGAAAGGTAAGTATGCCAGCTCTAGAACTTTCGCATAAAATGCCAGTATATGTACATAGATATCCCAACGGGTGGCCGCGAAATTGGGCCCGTCTGCGAGAAATGAAACTCGCGTTGATCAGGACAATATTCAACAAGAGGTGTGCGTCAGCGATAGTCAGGACTAGGCCTGATAGCGGTTTCGAACTGCGGTTCCCGAACTGCAAGAAACCCACGCTTTTTACGGTTCCGTGCTACGGTTCCTGACAACTGACACGAGCCGACGCGGTGCCCTCCGTAAACCTTAAACTAATCTCCCACTTCATAGCAGTTTTCCCAATCCCGTCTATCGTGCGAGATAATGTAAACGCGTTCCAAACCAGCACAGCGAAGCTCTATGCGTCTCTGAAGAGACTGGTAGGATGCCGGCGCAAAGACCAGGACGAGATTTGCACTTGAAGATTTCTCGTAAGATACGTTCCCGAGATGCTTGCATTCCGCGGAACGGGGAGAACTTTACGGAGCTACGATCGTGCATCTACGGAAGTGATCAGATGATGTCAATGGTTCGTCAATAACGCTCTTGCCCGCTAGGACGAATCATTGAGTTTTCCCCAGGCGCACAGTGGGAAATATGGCCAAAACAGGATGACTCAAGTCAGGTCCGAGTTGAGCCTCCAAGGCTGCTGCATCGTGTTCCCAGATGATTAGAAACTCGAATACCATAGGTCTTTCCGACTCTGATACTTTTTTCGATTCATACTGGGCCACGCAAAGTACAACAAACAGCCGCCCCCAGAGTATAGGTTGTTTGACTCTTAGCTGAGAAAACGAACTCTAAAACGGGCTTCGATGCTGGAAAGTGATTTTTTCTCGCATGCTCGGACCACGGAGAGCTCACTAGGCGTTTCACCTGATCAAGATTCCTGCTCACGTGGTTTCCAGAGAGCCGTCAAAAAAGGCGGGATCTACTCGGCCATTTTTGTTTTCAAATGATCGCTAGAAATCCTACTTTCCGACGGAAGGGAAAAACCTTGCGCACACTTGCGCATTGGTGCGTACGGTCTACTTTCGTGAGCACGCCAAATCACTCTATCCGCGACCAATGTGTTCTTTGAATGCCGCTCGGAATATCAGCTTTCCGATGGAGGAAACAGATCTCACCTGATTTCGCAAAGAAGAGAACGCGAGCTGTATTTGCAAGGCATGAAAACCTCCCTCTTTCGGCTCCCTCAAAAATCGACGAGCTTGACGGAAAGATTACGATAGAAAAAAATCCCATCGGGATCACTTTTTCCCATCTCCTCTCGACTAGAAGTCGATAGGAACGAAAAAATAATTGAGTCACCCTATTTTGGCAAAATTTTCCACTGTGCGGCGTCTCGATCTATTGTTCAAAGGGAGTCTCCGATCCTCTCGGCGGATATTGTGAGGCGCAACGAACAGACATGTGCATGGTGAAGACTCACGATGAATAACGCTCTTATCATCGCGCACGAATGCGGCGAGGTCGAAACCTCCAGCGACTGTTCAACCAGAAGTTTGACCGCAGATTCCTACAGAAATGCTGTCCGAGGGAAACAGAAGCGGTGGATTAGGATGTTTCTGCTAGAGCTTTCCAAAGTAGAGAGGTGCTAATCTTTAGATATTGCGCATGGATGAAGAGCGGAAAAATGACGGGAATGCTAGCTCCGAAGCCATTTCTCTCTAAGACGCATTGTTTTTTAGAAAATCGCGAAAAACCATTTTACTTACCACCCTCTCATGTACCTACACCGACGGAAGAACAACGTAGTGCTCCCAACATCTCTCCGATGGCTTTCGTTATATGACTTTTAGACCCTGTACTCTACGTCGCTCTCTGATCCATCCGTGAGGACTCGACCGAATTCCAAGACTATCGGTCGCTCCCCCCCAGAGTTCGTGTGGAGCATTTTTTCGAGAATGGACGTTGTCCGGTACCGTTGGTGCACGCTGAGTGTGAATGGGACCCCACGGTGCTCCCTGGTCCGTCTCCGAGAACTGTTCCGAATTCCAGATTAGCCTGTTGCTCAAGATTATCCAGTTTCCTTTTGTGGTTTGATTCCCCACTCTCCAATTCGTTATTCCTAGCCCTCAGCCCAGAACCAGCGTCGAGTTAATCGTAGTTCTGCGGCAAAGGAAGAACGTCGACTCCTGGAACCGAGTGATGAGGAGACTCGCGTAGTCCAACTTTCACTGACGACGAAGCCTTTCTTATCAGTCATATTCCATTTACTCAAATCCCATTCCAAACTCAAATTTCAGTCATGTCAGGTACACCACGTGTCGCTGAATTCGTCGTCGGCAACTCAAGTCAGTATTCTTTGAATAAATGATCTTTGGGATCCTGTTCTCTGGGCGCGTCATGATGAAATAGATCTGCATCGCAATATTCACCCTCGATTTCTGTGAGGTCGAACTCAGGATTGAAGTACTGCGCACTTCGGACCCAAGCGAAGTCGATGTCTGTGAACCAAGCATGTTTTTTGAGTCTTTCTAAACCTGCAATGTTCACGCCGAGCCGCTTCTCTGGTGCTAGTATAAATAATTGTTCAATCAAATCTCTGGCCTCGTCACTGATTTCAGCCTCAGCCAAACCCTCTACCGGCTCTTTAAATCTTTTATACATTTCCTCTCTCGTCTCATTCTTCTTCAGGAATGGATACGTATTTAGCAGAAGCTTGTGGACTGTCACTCCGAGGGCCCACCAATCCACTGCCTCGGTGAATATCGATAATAAGTATATTTCTGGCGCCATGTATGCTGGGGTTCCCTGCAGACCGAAGAATCGGTCACTTCCAAATATGGTGAGACCGAAATCTCCCAATTTCAAGCGACCCTGTTCGTAGATCAGGCAGTTCTCGGGCTTCAAATCACAGTAGATGAGGTTGGTGGCGTGCAAATATTCGAGTGCGCACACGATTTGGGCCACGTAATGTTTAATCTTATTTTCAGGAGCGGGACCCTCTTTGATGAGACGTTTGAGGTCGCCGTAAGGGGCGTACTCTATGACCAGAGCGAGATATAATGCAGACCGCCATGTTCCGTTCATTTTGGCGACGAACAAACTGTCTCATCCCCGCAAATAAATTTTCTCGTTTAACGCCGATATTGCACCGGATTCAGAAAGTTTTTCCTTTTCCTGTATTTTGACGGCAACAACTTCACCCTCGGAATTCAAAGCTTTGTAAACTGCGCCGAAAGAACCCTTGCCGAGAAATCTCTGGAAAGTGAATTTGCGAATGTCTGGATGCTTTTCTTCTACTTTCAGGAGTTTTTTAATGAAGTCATCTCTCGCTTGTTTGAGCGCTTCTTCCTGATCGTGGTCAGCTTTGATGCGCTGGGCACGGGTGATGGGCATCGTTATCCTTTGGGAACGGCGTGTTCAGAATACGCAGGCATAAGTTCTCATTATTACAGCATAAACTGATACAAGACGATGGCTGATGAGTTCGTGTACACCGACCCGAACGATTATTATGCATACCGTAAAACTTCTAATTGCAGGGCATGCTCTATTTGCCGGGCATGCTCTAATTAGCGGGCACCCCCGGGAGGATCGAAATATTTGCCGGGCATGCCCTGCAATTGGAAGTTTTACGGTATTTTGTTCCGCGCTCTCTTACCTCCTGGCTGGGGCTTCCATTGACAGGAGACCTTCGGGATAATTATTGAACCGAATGGGGAATGCTGGAAAGAGTGATACTCTGACTCCGTTGACAATCTCCAGAGACTGCACCCCCTAAGCTAAAACTCTGGCCTCTTCGTTGAATGTAGAGATGGGTGGAACTACGTTTCATGAGGTCAAATGACTGCTCGAATTTAGAGAGTGGCACGAATCTCCGTGTTTTGTGTTCTCCGCGAAAAATGTTGGTTTCGTACTATCCACACGAAAACTCAGACTCTCTGTAATTTTCAATTCGGATCAAGGTACAGTACTCGACAAAAGTCTCCGGACAGGCCGCTCGGGGGGCCGAATTTCAATTCTGAGCGCGAATTTTTCTCTCCGTGCTGTCACCCGAAGACTCTTCTCGCGCCTGAGCTCTCGTTCAGCGCTCGAAAACACTGCGGCATCTTCTGAGCTTGCTCCCCCCGAAACGAAGGGGTCATCAACGGATGAAGATGCATGAATACCTATACCTATAAATACCTATACACTCTGCCCGGATACTTTCGACGGGAAAAGTATCCGGGCAGAGTGTTTTCGAGCGCTGAACGAGGGCTCAGGCGCGAGAATAATCTTCCGGTGACAGCACGGAGAGAGTCTCTCAACTTTGCCCATCTTCTGACCAGGAACAGTTGTTTTCAATTTCCTCCTCCTTCTGCTCGTTAGATTCGGCAAAAAAAATCGCGCTTAGCATCGAAATTCGGCCCTCCGAGCCAGAGACTTTTAGCGGGTACTGTATCTGCCGTTTATCAGCGAATGAGGTGTGTGAGACCACATTCACATAATACTTCGTTGTTCGAAGAGCTCTGCCCGGTCCAACGAGTGGCAGGGGTTATGGAAGTTTCTTTCGCCCTACAATTCCTTCAACGGCGCCGAGGAGAGTCTGAGCTGTTGCGTATATGGCCTCCGACGCAGTCCATCTCCATACATGATGAAGAACATTGTCATTCGTCGATGTCAAACATAGAGTATCCACCCGTTTTATCAGTGCAGAGCTGAAACACTAGTTCGAACACAGCTTGACATCCATTCTTTGAGATCAATTGACCTTCAGTTTTATCTGAAGCTTGCGTCTACTGCCTGAGGTGTTTTCAAACGCTCCGTGAGTATTAGTTCATCTGCATAGATGAAGAAGTCTCCCATGCACGGTGCTACATGGGCTGTCAGGTTGCTTCTTTTGATTTGAGAATGTCGCCACCTGTCGATTTACTGTTCAAGTCGGACTGTGTACTCCAGGGCTTCAATCAAGCGGAAAGTCAGTCGCGTTGCGAGCTTGTTGTGACATATGCATGTGGCAAGAATCTCGACCAGCTAAAGATTCTGTCTGCGGTTGACAAACAGCTCGCCGTTCGTGCCCAATGTATACGAGGCGATATAGGGGGGAGGGAGGGTGGGGTGTATAAAAACAACTGACTCGAGATCCCACAGATCCTCCGCGACCAATTATGATATTAATGAGTTTTGTGAATGAGTCGTTCCTCTCCAGGGGCCTCCCAAGATTTCGGAGTTGACAATTTCTCGTGAAACCTCCTCCTTCGCGAGTCGGTTCATTCGATTTTGAGGACGCTTCCTCGTTGGAGAAAATATGTGATCAAGTTCGCCGCAGACTCCACATGGAAAAAGTTCGTTACAAAGATTCTGAGCAATAGACATAAGACCCATTTTATTCTTCCAAATAGAGAATGAATCGGCACAAAGCACCTACGGTACTCGACATCTATCCACTTGGATTGTGGGACTTTTTCCGATGTCACCAGCGCGTAGAAGATCCATCGGCAACGAAACTGACACTAGGTTCAACGCCCAGATTTCGACCACACGCTCTAGAACTGGAACAGGGACAAAGTTTGAGCTAAAATGGACTCTCTCGGCAAACTTTAGGGGAAGCCGTCGAGAACACTCCTTGACATTGGGTTTTGCGGTGCATCAACTCACATTCTTTGCCTCGAATTGAAACACCAAAACGCCGCACTGCCACAGATGACGCCGACGACGATCAACGTCAAGCTGACTGCGTAAATGAGATGACTATTCCATGATTCCGATTGGCTGATAACGCTCTCAGCTCGTTTCTTCTCATTCACTCCCGGAGCAATCGTATTCTTCTTGCCGAGTGGGAGACAGGTGAATCCATCTTCCGACAATTCGTAATCCGCATCACAATCGCAAACGGCACCATCAGGATTCAGCAAGCAAAGATGATCACACATGCGACTCTCGCAAGGATTGACACCCATCGGCTGAGCCTTTGCATCAATCAAGGAGAATCGCTGACTGTTTTTCGGGACACGGATGTTCTTGACCTTCGTTCCGTTGCGTCTGGGAAACAAAACACAACAAAAAGAGAAATGCTTCTGCATTTTGTTCCCAATGACCGGAAGGAGTTCAGATTCATGCTGGCGAATGGTGAGATAGCGATAGAACCATGCCTATTAAAACTGACCGGAAGACGACCGCGTAGACTTCGTTGATGTGCGTCACAATGGCCAAGTTGGGAAATACTGCCTTGGGAAGGCTCAGTGCAGAATTCAGGCCTGTGTCTGTCTCATTCTCGAAGCCGCTCGATAATGTCAATGTCGTGAGAGTGACATTTTGTTTCGCCCAAACCTCCAGGAACCAAATTTTTTTCCCGTTGATATCGAAATAAGAACGGGCTGGGAGAAGGGAGCGAGTTTTGTTTCTTTCTTCGCGAGCGATGTTCCTCGAGGAACTTCCGTCACCCCTAGCTTCAATCACATGGAGTCTCGATCCAACACTTCCAATGAGATAGAGGAGTCTGGAAATCATGATGGTTGCTTGTGAAGGCAAAACCCGAAACGTTCTCGAAGTGCATTGAGCACCGAGCAAAGCACCTGGCGATCGGATCGGTGACTTTCCCGTCTCAAATCGCGAGATTCGATGGTTTGAGAAGCCTCAAGAAAAGTTTCTTTTGGGGACGAACGATAGCACATTGCCAGACGTCGAGAAAATATTGGTCTTGGATTCGAGTCATGTAAAAGTCTGGCGAATGAGTTGTCAATTGGAGAACGTGCTCCTAAACGAAAACGCTGGGAGTCAATTTCTACACGTGAACGGAGAGCAGTTACATTCGAAAGGAAACTAGTTCAAAACGATGTTGTGGGAGCCATCAACCTGTGGGAAACATCAACCAGATTTGAGATTGGTCTTGGAGAAACTCATCGTCAAACGCTAGGTCATTCATGCCATGGCCCATACCCGGCGTTCGGATCGAGAGCGATCGAAGATATATTCAGGGTGAATTCGCTGCCCCGCGTGCAAAGCATTCGGTCTTCAGTTGTTTCGACTCGTGTAGTGCACACCACTATCCGTTCGGATTCGCACACCAGGTAAAAGTTGCCTGTTATCCAATCGTATGCCATATCAGTGATCGAGCAATTCGTTCCAATTTGGCCGACGGGTTTCTCCCTTGATCTCTTCTCCTGGCTTAGCTCTGATTTCCATATGTTTGGTCCCGTATTCCAGTAGATCGTGTTTTTCTCAGCGCTATACGTCACGGCGGTGATGTCGAGTCCATCTGGAAACTCATTTGCAAACGTGAATTGAGATCTACAACGGGAGAGAGTTGAACAGAATATCTCAGTCAGAGGGACATCGGTTAAGCCCGGACCGTAAACTCTCACCGCTCCGCCCCAATGATCGCGAGATGTCGTTGGCAAGGTTCAGCGCATGGATCGTGCGACCGTCGGTGGAAATCAGAATCTTGTCCATTTCGTTGAGAAGATCATCGTTCTCCGCCTTATCGACGATACAATTACCATTGATCGTCTGGCAACACATGTCCCTATTTTTGGGGCAAGCGTTGTGGAGGCACCTTGTTACCGAGCAACTTCGAGCTGGAATGGATGTTCTTGAAAAATGCGTGGACTTTGTTCCACTCTCCAAAAAATTATGAAAGCAGGATGTCATAAGTAGGGAGAATCGAGGAATGGCTCACCTGGGCAATTCCTCTCGTCAGAAGCGTCAGGGCAATCGACTTTCCCATCGCAGTGATGATGCTCTTTGTAACAAAACGATGAATTGTTGCATGCGTAGAAATATTTGGGGCAAAAGTCACCTTGAAATCATAGAATAACTATCAGAGCCTCTTCCAGAAACTCTATGTCCGGAGTTGTGAACATCATTTCGAGCGTAAAGTTCTTCAACAATTATTGGACAAAAAGTTCGGGATTAGCGCCGCCGCCGTCATCATTATTCACAATTTTCCTCCGAAGTCCCAAGCGATGTGGGAAGAAGAATTCCGATGGATTTCAAGGACGTCATATCATCAGTCTTCGAAGTTGATTCGACAATCAATTCGCAACACATAAAATGTTCCGAAGAAATTCTATAATGATCTTAGTTTTCAAGACTCAAGAGAAATTTCAGAACTTCAATATTAAGGGGAACAGAGGTATTTATTGTCATGCTCGGTTCTACGGTTACCTGCACTTTGATTGAATCTGAGAACAACAAAACCTTTGTCTAATTAAATCTTGGGGAAGTTGGGTTCGAACTTACGGCCGCAGACATCCTCATCTGAATGATCTCCGCAATCATTCGATCCGTCGCACAACCACCTCCACGACAAACAGTTCCCGTTTCTACATGAGAAATGCTGGTATGAAGAACAGGCAAAAGCTGTGGAGGAGAAATTCCCAATGCAGAAAATCGTATACTACTCCATGGTAGTGTCTTGAGGAAGCTTCCATTTTTCGGTTTTGGGCGGATCCTACCTGTCTTCCAAAGAAATGCGTGGACAAGAAACTCTGAGACTCGCATGAGAACACTCGCTTTCCCACTGGATCGGCACGATTGAAAAGAGTTTCTGACAAGAATTCTCCAGCACAGACCAACGTCCGGTCCCAAATCATGAGAGAGTTTCTTGACGAGTCTCAAATGTCAACCGAAATGTCAGGGGCTAAAAGTTTGACCGATTCACTATCAAACGAGTGAGTTTCCAGCCATTCTTTTAAGAAATGGCATCGATCGCCACTCGCCGGAAATCTTCCATAGCGTGTTTTATTATTTGGGTCAGATCAGCTCCCTTGGTGGAACCTTTCTGGCGTCGCAGTTATGTCTCAAATTCTCAAATCTCCTCCGTCGATCCCGGCTATGGAAACATTTCAGCGTTATGCTGTAGCGTTATGCTACATCCCGATCAGAAGATGTTCCTCTTGCGGTCGTTATCAGTTGAACTCTAAGTTCCTATTGAGGAATCTCCCTTTCGAGAGGAGGAATGAGAAGCTAGGGAATGAATATTCGGTTTCTCCTGGAGACAGGATTCTCTTTTCCAGAGCCGAATGAAGTGACTAGACCTGAAGATTTTTTGCTTACAAGAGTATCAATTGTCGTCCATTATTTGAGGAGCCTTCCCGCAGAATCTCATCGGATTCGAAGTGTGAGACGAGTCGGACTCGTTGAAGTAAGCTGACCGGAATATTGAACATCAACGGGGAATTGGCATCTGTTTCCCATTGGCTCTGGGCGCTCGATTCGGGGTCTTTTCTCTAGCAGCACGTCAAATCCCAGTCAAACGCGGATAAATTGATTCGTGTCCACTGGCTCTCGAGTGACGTTGACTCATGTCAGTGTAACGAAGGTTCCTCGTGACAGATCGGCGTATTGCACAGAATTTAGAGCGGTGTCTGGTGGCCCTTGAACTTGACGATTGTTCAGCGAACAGAACGCGATGAGTCTCGGCGCCATAGTTCAGTATGTGTGGTCCTTCGTGGATTTCTACACGATTGTCGTTCTGGTAACCGTGTACTGGGCAACGAAATGTTTGATGTGGCACGGTTTCCTGTCAAGAAAGAATCTCGCGCCAGGCTTTTACGGGTTTCCGATCGTTAGCGTTGTGCCGTATTTCCTCTTCGTCAACGAGTCCGTTTTCAAGAAGCTTGAGAGTGTGAGCAAGAAGCTCGGACCAATCGTGAGGTGAGTTGAAGCGATCAATTCTCAACTCAATGCTTCTCTTTTGTGAAATTACAGCTCTTAGAGGTAAAGAAAAGATGACGGACTTGCATAGTACAGAGCTAGTTTAATAACGAGGTAACGGTTCCGCAGGTACCGACTAGGGAATGATACAGTTGTTGTCGTCGTCGGAGTCAAGGCTGTTCGAGAAGGCATGCTGAACGATGACCTGCTTGGGAGACCCAAAAGCACCTTCGATGACGAGGATTTGGATGCTCTTTTCAGCAAGAAATGTGAATTTAATTCAATTTCGCAGTGTGACAACCAGCTGACACGAAGATACAAGCAAAACCCATTATTTCATGCAGACTCTGAGATGCGGATTTTTTTGTTTCGGGCAGCGATTCTGAACATCGAAGGTGATCTGTGGAAGAAGCACCGCAGATTCTCCCTGGTGACTCTAAGAGATCTGGGATTTGGCAAAACTCCAGTCATGGAAGAGCGGATTCAGGTGAGAGGCGGCACCGGTTGCCGGTTTATAAAACAGGAGGGTATCCGTACGAGCTTCCACCCGAATTGAGAGTTGGAATACTCTGCATATTTAAGGAAGAAGTCCGGAACCTCGTAGAGCTGATCGAGAAGGAGAACGGCCAGCCTCTCGATATCCAACCAGCTTTGGTGGAGTCCACAGGAAACAACATCAATTCACTCGTTTTTGGCGGGAAATTCGAAATAGATAGCGCAAGGAAGAAGCAAACCTTCGAATTGATGGCCGCCATAGCTAAGGAGAATGAGAAACTGCTCAACGTGGCCCTCATACCTTTTGCTGTGAAGGTGATTTGAAAAAAATCTGATTTGAATCTGAGGAATTTGAGGGAAGAATATTTTGAGGAGTTTACTTTCCATCCTCTGGAGAAACTTCAAGCAAGATGAAGAGACCTCCAAATCTTCTCATTAATATCTGTCGATAGATAATGGCCAAGCTGAAACTTGGGGTCGTGAAGAGAATGATGACGATCACCAAGCAGTTCATGAAATTCTTGAACGAAGACATCGAAATCCACAAGAAGGATTTGGACAAGAACAATCCTAGGGATTACGTGGATCATTTTCTGATTGCCCAAGAAACTGACGAAGATTTCACAGGTAGGTTCCCCGCGAACAAGTTATCTTCAGTGTTTCGCTATTGCTTCTGGTCGCTTTCGAGCTTTTGAGAGAAATCCATTCGTCACACCTCATCGAATTGCAGCCGAACTCGCTCAGGGAAACGCGATGGCTCTTTTCGTCGCCGGCAGTTCAACCGTTCGGGTCACTGTGGAATATCTGATTCATCTCATGGCAAAGTATCCCGAAGTCCAGCGCAAAGTTCAAGCCGAGATCGACGAAGTTGTCGGCCGGAGCCGGGAAGTGACTTGGGCAGATAGCAAAGAGCTCGTTTATACCGCGGCCGTGATCGCTGAGCGTCATCGCTACTTCACCGTCGCTCCAGTCGGTGTGCCCCGGAAGTATGTCCGAATCCAGTCATTCGTCCTTCAGAATGAATGCATCTCTTTCCCGAAAGACGATTCATTTGATCTTCGCTCCTTTTCAGGGTGATGAGACCGACCAAACTCTGCGGATACGATCTGTAAGTAAATAATCAGGTCATGTTTAGCATCGACTCGGTGCACCACGACCCTGAGCTATTTGAAAATCCGAGCGATTTCCGACCGGAGCGTTTCATTGACGAAAACGGCAAATTGTTGAACACCGAAAAAGTGTGGGCGTTCTCGATTGGCAAACGAGCCTGCCCCGGTGAGAGTTTGGCCGTCCTCGAGGTATTTTTGTACTTCACGACGCTTCTCCAGAACTTCACAATCGAAGCCGATGGTCCAGTTCAACTCCGGCCTCTGAGATGCCTTTTTGCTGAGACTATGCCTCAAAAGATTCGTTTCTTAAAGAGAACATGAGAAACTCAGGAATGCGATTGCTGCATTGGGCCCTACGATCAAAATCAACGTCTTCAGAACGCTGAATAGGTTTCGGTAGTTCTGGTTGCAATAAATGGCAAAATTCCCCTGCTAGGAAGCATTCAGTCTATAATGGAAGAACGGACGTTAATCAATCATAGAGAGAGAGAGAGAGAGAGAAAAAAAAATCCCGCCGAGGGTCAGTATGGCGGACCGTGGTGTCTAGCCACTGCTCCGAGTTTGCATTCGGATATTTTCTTCGCGATCCCCTGTTTCAAGGTTATTGTTGTTTTCGAGCATTTCTTTCTCATCAGCAACGACCAGATCAAAAACAACTCATAATTCCGTTATTGAAGACGCCACAGACAACGGATGAGTCGTGTTTGGGGAGCATCGCCCAGGAGGCTTATTGCACGGGGCATTATTCTCCGTGAGAGGGCGCTTCAGTGTTTTTCTGAAGTACACGAAGCTGGGTCAAGCCACACGAGGGATTCGAGACCGGTTTGAAAACCCCGAAGAACCTCCGATTCGGCACACGGGAGTATTCTGAGGGTATGCGGTTATTGGTGCGATCATTTTGATCACCTCGCCCTTGAAAACACAAGAAATCATCCCCCGAGTTCTGTTTCAATCATTTAAAAAACACGAGTATAAACAATATGGGCTGACTGAGCTCATGTGTTCGAATGGGATCGAGCGGTCGATTTTGCATCAGGGAGCAATCAGAAATACTCCATACGCTTCATCTCTGAAGGTTTTACCCCAAAACTACGATTGGTCTTTCACCGGAGAACCCACTCTAGGGGACGACAGCCAACAATCGGCATACGGTCGAAGCATCGTTTGAAAAGCATGATCAGGAACCCACTTCAAGCAAACCCTTTCACACTCAAACTAAGAGTTCTGACAAAACGATAGCGTAAACATCGACTGTTGTAAACCATGCTGCAAAGAACTGATTGAGAATCCAGCCCGCGGGTTCATGAAAGTTTGACCGCATGCCATTCAACCAGCGGGAGAATATCGTACCAGAATGTGTACATTTCTCTCGATGTACTCTACTAACGGCTCAAAGAACTCTGACGAATCCTCGTCAGCTGAAGCTCACGTCCATGCAAGCGAGAATCGGAAGTCACGTACATGCTTGGAAAGTAAAAACATGCGGAGGACCGGCGGGAATCAGGACATCCCGCGGTATCCAAAAGGTTTCCGCGGTTGTCTCAAACGTCTCAAGTCAAAAAAATGGCGGGCCATCGGGAACCGTCGGGTTACATGAGAATGAAATTCCGGAATGGGGAAATCACAACTTATGCTTTGAAGAGCGCAAGTTGAGTTGTTACATTGCAGGTTGCACCGACTGGCGCAAGTTCTTCATCGATATCACATTTTCGCTTTATAACTTACGTGAAAAGCAGGCACTGAGCGCTGAATTTCACAGTGAAGTAGGGGCGTATCTAAGAGGGAGCTGGGTGCCGAAACCAAATCACATGGAGCGATACAATTGAATGAAGGTCATGTTTTTTATACGTTCCGAAGGATTGGATGGCCGAAAATTCATGGAAATGAGCCTCACCGGTCGGAGACGAAGCGAGCGATGCTGTGCTTCGGTAAGTTAAGACTGTTGAGTGCAGAGACTTTGTGACATTGCGTCGTTTCCGCCCAAACCTCTACCCATGATCACCCATCATACGATGACCAGCAAGGCGAGGAACTTGTTACCCATGCTTCCTGATTTCATCGACCCAGTTTATGGTCGAATGAGATTTTACATAAACTCGATCTTTCCTTCAAGATTGAAACGTTCTCGTCTATTCAAATTGCTAGATGGGATGGCACATGTACAGCAGGCCTTGACACTTACAAGAACGGAAATTGCGGCGCATCCATTTGTCTTTTGAACAAGACGGGAGTTCGTTGAATCGTCGACAAAAGCTGTGGGTGGTTGGCTGTTCGAGGATTCAAGACCTGACCGCGATACTCAAGAATCGGGGCGACATTTCATAAATTTTCATCAGACACCTCTGGGTTAGGTGGCGGCAAGAAACGAAAGTCCACGAGCAGGTCTGGGAACAATACTTGACGATAGTTTGGATTCGAGACGAGAAGTTTAGTGATTTTCCCATCAGAATGCCAAGGTTCGTACTGTGCGTGAGCGAGAAATTCGTCGAACTCACCCAGAATTTTAGAACTGTCGTAGGTACGCACAATTACTGCTCGCCAGGCCGCAAAGGATTTTTCTCAAAGGATGTTGCATCGAGGATGGAAAGTTCGCGAAAAGTTGATTATGCCGCCAGAACCGCAAAACGTTGAGTTTCGATTGTCGACGACGTTTGTCGGCGGCCTGACGGCTTTAGATATGAGGGTTGTCGATTCCGTTTGAATCCTTTCCTCAGTACTCTAGGTGGTGCCTGAGGATCAACAACTTGTTCAGGAAAAGAAGGCTCCGGAGGAGCCGGCGCGCACGACCGATGTAAATTCCCCCACAGATCTTCCAGCTCGAAAATCTAAACTATAATATCATGATACCAAGTAGAGAACATTTGATGGTCACAGACTTGCTCCTTGCCAAAGGAATAAGTGTTCTCATGCTCGAAATGTTCCGCTCCTGACTGAGCTGACCCGCAGTTCGCATGTTCGAACGGCATAGAATCTTCTAACCTCAGGGTATCCAATCGGTACAGCCCAGCTTTCTAACTCGACGATGAAGGTTGACATTTTTTCTGGTACTTCCGATGAACCAGTTGGACCACCGTTCGGTGTCGCCTTTCTCCGGTCACACCTGCTTCCTGAGCTTGTTTTCTTACTAGAATATACGGTTCATCTAAAACGTAACCTACCGAATTTTCCAAGTTTCTGCGGACTGACGAGCTGGGGGTCGAGAACGGCAGGAGCTTGGGCATGGTTGATGAATCAGTGAAATGCATCAGGAAGTCTGGTCTGTAACAGAGAATGCCTCTAGGACTGTTCCGTGAATCGCTGTATTCAAATCTGCGAGATAAAGTAGACTATTTTGACAATGGGAAGAAGCTCCGCATTCGAAGAGCAAGCGGCGTTGCAGATCTGGGGCAGATTTAAACCATCCCGAGTCGGCATGTTTTGGGGATCACGCTGGTTGCTCGAAGCTGCATGAAGTCAAAGCATACTCCTGTTTCAGAGAACTATTTGATTCATGGACGGACGAATTCAAGAGAAATGGAAATTTCTCAAGAGATCACTTGAGCTTCTGTCTTGAACTAGCGGACAAGCGAGCTTTGAGATGAAGTCATGCCACTCACTCGAAACTTTCATCAGTCATGAAAAATCGGACTCTCGATTTCGCAGTTCCTGGAGTTGCGGTGCCGGGAATGGCGAATGAATACCGAAGTTGACTTATCGGCCCAAATTTCGTGAATATTGTAGACCTCTCGGACGCTTTTGTCTCGAATTTCGATCCCAATGAGTCGATCTCCCTGAGCTGATAGGGGTCGAGCAATTGAATTCTGGTCGCGGAAAGATTCGACAACTTCATCTGAAATCAGTCACAGGTTCGGAACTCGAGCTTCGCCGAAGCCGAACCGGCGAGAGTCTGACACTCCTCTCAGTAAGGGCATTCTCTCTCATTTGAGACCATAAAACTAGAGAACTCCCGTTATGCTTCACCGAGTCTCTGAAACAGCAGGTCGATTGGTTCGAGCTCTACACGGAGGTAACAGAAGACATTCGCTAACGAATCGCTTTGTAGCTGAAGATGAAGACCCCCAAGACGGAGTGTACATCGCGATTGCATGCCGCGGTTCGCGAGCAATCCACGGAACCGAAACGCAGGAGACGGTCTCGACCTCCTCGGAATCTTTGAGGTGCTCGGAGGTCACCTGTACTGCGTAGGAGACTCACAAACCACCCGTCGGCTCTATCTGTGATATCTTCAAACTGTGATAGTGTCTCACACTGTGATGTTGTTCCGGTCTGTGATACAGCGGTGAGAGCTCTACGAGGGACTGCCGCGCTCTACTCGACGGATGGTTTTCAAGGTATTTTGAATTTTCGGGATCATTCGCCTTGTTCTTCGAAGGATGGTCGAAGCTTGCTGGGGTTCGATTGGAGCGTTTGCCTGTAGGACTGCCAAACAGTCCCATTAATGCCTTTGAGAAACACATATCTGAAGTTCAGCTGCGCCACGGACTTTCGCACTTTTCGGAAACTGAGAACACACCAGAGGATGGGGCTTTCCAACTCTCTGGGGGAATTGACATTTTCGGCGATGGACCATCGTACTCTGAGTGGCTCTGTATGCTCATCCGAATTCCTCGGCAAACTTTGATCAAAAACTTCATCAGATGAAAGTTTTCAGAGAGAATCTTCTAACCGGGTGTTTCATCTTTTGCAGTGCAATAGCTGAGCGCTGTCAGAGCGGCTCGCAAGCATTGTTGGAGTTATTCGTTGAAAGAGTTTGTCGTTATGTTACGTTTGAGTTTGTCGTTGGGGCTCATCGTTATTGTTTGTTGTTCGGGCCCGTTGTTGAAGTTTCTTGTTGAAGCACCACGTTTGAGTTTGTTGTTGGGCCCCGCCGTTATTGTTTGTTATTGGGTCCCGTTGTTGAAGTTTCTTGTTGAAGCCCATTGTTGAAGTTCTTTGTTGAAACCCGTTGTTGAAGTTTCTTGTTGATGCCCGTCGTTGGAGTTTCTTGCTGAAGCTCATTGTTGAAATTTCTTGTTGAAACCCGTTGTTGAAGTTTCTTGTTGAAGCCCGTTGTTGAAATTTTTTGTTGAAGCTCGTTGTTGAAGGTTCTTCTTGAAGCCCGTCGTTGAAGTTTCTTGTTGAAGCCCGTCGTTGAAGTTTCTTGTTAAAGCCCGTCGTTGAAGTTTCTTGTTGAAGCCCGCCGTTGAAGTCTCTTGTTGAAGCTCGTTGTTGGAGTTTCTTGTTGATGCCCGTTGTTGAAGTTTCTTGTTGAAGTTTCTTGTTGAAGCCCGTTGCTGAAGTTTCTTATTGGAGCCCTTTGTTGAAGTTCCTTGTTGAAGCCCGTCCTTGAAGTTTTCTGTTGAAGCCCCTTGTTGAAGTTTCTTGTTGACGCCCGTTGTTGAAGTACCTTGTTGAAGTTTCTTGTTGGAGCCCCTTGTTGAAGTTTCTTGTTGGAGACCCTTGCTGAAGTTTCTTGTTGAAGCCCCTTGTTGAAGTTTCTTGTTGAAGCCCCTTGCTGAAGTTTCTTGTTGAAGCCCCTTGTTGAAGTTTCTTGTTGAAGCCCCTTGTTGAAGTTTCTTGTTGAAGCCCCTTGTTGAAGTTTCTTGTTGAAG